>WBMZ01010365.1:0-17236 GCA_013400975.1 Atrichornis clamosus
CGGGACCGCCCGGCCCGGTTCGGCCCCGCAGTGCCGGCCCGGTGCAGCACGGCCCGGGCCGCTCGGTGCTCGCAGGACAGCGGTGCCCGGTGCTGGTCGCCGCCGCTCGCAGGGTTCCCCTGCCCGGAGGAGGCGGCGGGGGCGAAGCGGGGGGAGGCCGGTCCCGCCCGGGGGCGGGAAGGCGGTGGGAACGTCCCCCACGCCGGCAGAGCCCGCCGGACTCTCCGCACAACCGCTGGTCCCTCCTCAACTCCCCGCCTCTGTCCGCCGTGATCGAGACCCTCGACTCTGCAGAGCCCAGGCGTCCCTGCCCTCGCCACCGGGAATCGCTGCCCTACTTCCCTCCACTGCGGGAGGCGCCCACGGGGCACGGCCAGCCCTGGTAGAGAGGTTTCCTGTACCAGCTCCGAGCAGCTGCCGAGCTGAGAGCACGGAGCCAGGTTCGCTGTGCTGCTCCAGCCCGGCTTCACAGCGGGACTCGGTGGCACCCGCGTTAGCGAGCCCCACGCCCGCAGCGGGGCTGCTTGGGCTGACACCCCCTCCGGTAGCCAGCCCACAGCTGTTGGGGGTCCACGGGCAGGGAAGAAGCACAGAGCTGCGTGGTCACCAGCGTGTCACCCCAGGGAGGGCCAGCAGCTCGTGCTAGCCAGGCCATTTCAGCTTCTTTACCAAACTGATGCTGAGCCTGGTTACCCTGGCAGGTCCACTTTGGAATCCCACTGCATTTGCAGAGCCCAGTTAGAACTCTGGTTGGAGTAAAAAACAAATTGTATTTAGAAACAGGAGGTATCTGTGCCTCAACCTGAAGGTGACAGTCAGAGATCCTCTTCTATATGACTCCTTCTAGAGCAATCTGATGTTGTGATTGCACTGGAAATAAATTAATCTTTACTCAGAAGTTTATTTAAGAGAGACTCGATTCAGTCTCCAGTTCCCTCCTTCCAGATCAGCAGATGGCCCCAAGCCAGAGGAACAGACCATGCTTCCAAGAGCCATCTGCACCCGTCCGATTGCTGTTTGACTGCCTGGGCCTGACATTGCTAATTATATCTGCCCATTATTTCCTCTGACTGCAGAGAGGGTTCTGCCGGGTCAGATGATTGGACTTGGCAACAACAGCCAGAAAAAATGAAAAACAACCCAGAGGGACAGTGGGGTTTAGGCTTGCCTGAGGCCAAGAAGACCAACCCAACCTGACACAGACCATCCTGCAGCCAGACCACCCATTGACCTCATGTACTGGAAGACAATCAGTGGCACAAAAATAAATGATATCCCGAGCCCTGGTGTCTGGGTCAGATAATTTACAAGTGGTTCAACTTGTGTGAGTGTGCTGCACACACTCCACACCAGGTAGGGCCAAAAAGAAGAGAGCAGCAAACTTCAGGGGGGCTCCAGCAAAGCCAGGACAACTCTTAAACACACCGAGTACTTCTCAAAACTGCCATGGGTGTCAGCACAATCCCTTCCATGGGTGTCTCAGTGCTGTCATGGCCCCTTGAGGAAGGAGACTTCATGCTAACATCTTGAGTGTGTGCTCAGCCCTCTCCTGCCCCAGAGTGGGGGTACTGCCTGAGTACCCGAGCTGCCTGCTGGGCCACACAGACCCCAGAGACCCAGATCTGCTGCAGGCACCACACAGCTCTGCCCTGGGCACCCAAACTGTGCTGGTACTCAGACAAACCTCTCCTGGAAGGTGAGATGAACTTAACCCCCAGTGAAGAGGAGAGTAAGCCCCCAACAGCCCACCGGGTCTGTGGCTCCAAGCCTCTTTATCCCTGGATGGGAATTTTTGGCAGCTCCCTGCTGCAGGAGAGGCTCTGGAGCTTGGAGAGCATCCTCTGACCTTTCTTGTCTCCTGCAACGTTTGTTTCCTATCCTGAATCACAAAGGAGAGCAGGGAGGAGCTTCTGCTGAGGGAGAAGAGCCTCACAGAGTCCAGTTGTCCATTTCCTCTGCAGGCACTGGCGTTGCTTCGGAGACACAGTTGGCCCTGCAGGTTTAACCGCATTCAGAGGAAGAGAGTTTTCCTATCCATCATGATATTGCCAAGTGTAATGCAGCCTAATGAGACAACACAGATTGCTGGCAAAACACAGGCACCAGCACAGCCTGGCACTGCTCCAAGTGCATATCTCACTTTATGGCGCTGGAGGACCTGACCCATCACAGATAAGTGATATCAGCAGCTCTATCAGAGCCCTACAGCCCGACACCTGCATCACCGTCTCCCATCACACACCGAGGAATGCATTTCTCCATCATCCAGAGCAAACCACTTGCTCGGCCAGCCTCAGACTCAGCAGGGGTTTCTGGCAGCCAGTGAGCAGCTTATAGCCCCAGGCAAGCAATGACCAGCTGAAATCGTTGCAGAACAATGGAATCAGAGGAAATGATCTGTAAATGGCAGGAGTGATTCCAAATAAACCTGCAATTTAGATCCATTGTTTGGTCTCTTTGCTGGTAGACTGTATCGCTCATAGCTTAATCACTTGTGTATTTGCCTTGAGAGTACAGCTCTAACAGTGGAAGATTTAAATCCAGCTCAGGAGTTTCTGATTTACCGTCCTCCTCTCCTGCTCCTGTTCATTCTCTGCTGCCCGATTAACTCGCTGTATTGCCTGTACAACATATTTTGGGGGAGATCAGAGCCCTGCTGAAGTCTTTTTTTCCCCGTGAGCTAGGAAGGAATAATAATTTCATCCTCTGAATCCAAAGACTATGGATTCTTAATTTCCTTGCATTAAGTAACTCCTGCCTTAGTCCTTTTGGGCTAAGTCCAGCCTAAGGCACAGCTCGGAGTAAATCCTCCAGCACCACAAAGTCAGCAAGTATTTTTTGCCACTTTTAGTGGCTTTGCTAAGTTAGGAGATCTGGGAATGATCAGGACTTATCTTGGTTATCTGAGATGGCAGCGGAAAGGAGAGATCAGACAGTGCCTGCTCAGTCAGCCAGCACTAAAGGAGCTACATTAGCAATTATTATACTCAGCCTTATCTCCTAAGGACAATTTCACCAAACTTGCTAAATCTGCCCGTGAAGAACAGACTGAAACTACTTGATTATTTTTCAAAGGCCCTAGATTAAATAACAGAATCAGGGATTGGAAATATCATTGAAGTCCAGAGCAGACAGGACTCTGGAAAGGCTCAACTGTGTCAGTGGGTAATACAGTGGGATGAAACCTGGGCAAGGTCTGTTTTGCTGGGTCCTGGACCAAGGAGATGCACACACTGATTGAGTCAATTACTGCCTGTCCCAGGATGGCTTTGAGCCTTTTTCTTTACTCAGAGAAGAAACCCAGACCCATAATCTTGCAGAACCAGAGCAAAAGCAGCGTCTGGTGGTGTTGTGCCGTGTCCCGTCGCTGCTGGGCAGGGGCTGGGAGTGCTGCCCACGGGCAGGCACGAGGCAGGGGCTGCAGGAGTGCAGGTGCCAGCTCCTCTCATCTCCTGTGCCGTGCTCACATCACACCACGATGGCGCTGCCGGGGCTCTGACACGCTGTGCTCGCTGACACGGCCACGCGCGAGTGCTCGCTCCAGCCCCGCGTGCGGCGCGGACGAAAAGGCAAATTGATGTGCTCCTGTCAGGGTGCATCAGCAGCATTCCTGAGAAGCCTTTCAGCAATGCTTCTTCTCTCACGGAACAGCCTTGCCTTGTGCTTCCTGGGCCTCCTCCTGTCAAAAGAGAGAGGTCTTGGCTTGGAGGATCCTGCCGCAGCTCCCCGGAGATGCTGGTGCAGAGCAGGGTGCCTTCCCTGCCCTGTGCAGGGGGCTGTGTTTATTCATTCCTCTCGGGCTATCTGGAGCACCCCAGCACCCATGCCCTGGCTGGAGGGTGCTGGAGGGGCTCTCTGCAGGCCTCTTCCCACTTTATGCAGAGTGATTCCTCATCACACTCCGCTGCACTGGTTTCTGCCTGAATTGCTCTACTCCCTTTCTGGTTTCACTTTCCAACTGACACTTTAATTGGGATAAACATCACAGCCCCTCCTGTGACAGATTCCCGTGTCAGCACTCTGGGGTTCCTCATTCCTGCCTGCTCTCATCTTGACCTTCCCCTCCAGGAGCATGTTCACATGCTGCTGAATTGGTTTGGGGCTGAGGGATTGAGCTGAAGCCATCCCCATTGCAAAACCCTCATTGACAGCCCCCGGTCAGTGTCCCACTCAGCCAGGACCCCTTCACTCAGCAGCTGAGAGGAGAAATATCAGAGTAAAACCCCACATGCGAGTTGCAGTGATGACATCGGGTGGCTGCAAATCACTGCAGTATCCTCAGGGGTGGGAAGGAAATCTTCCTTCAGCCACTGACACAGAGTCAGGAGCTCGCTGGAGGGTAACATGGTCCTGGGGACTGCTGTGATGAGGAGAAAGTGGCCCCAGTCTGTGCTAGGGGTCCCAGCCCCTGCACTGGACTGGGCAGCTGCTCATCCTGCCCAGGAACCAAACCTGGGAAATGGGGAAATGACACCTCACATCTGATGGTGATGTGATAGTGATGACACAGCGTGGATGTGGCTTGAAAAATTCCCCAGCAACTCTACCAAAGTGGCTCTTTGAAGAAGTGCTTCTGGCTGCTTTTGGGTAACTGAGCTGCCCTTGAAATCCTCATGCAGCAAATGCCTTTGTAGGCACCTTCCCTGTGCACCTCCCATCTGGAGCCTCTACCTCGGAGCCACGTCTCCCAATCCTCGTCCACCTCCAAGGGAAGGGTGGGAAGGATGCACTGTGCTTTGCCAGGCAGTGGCAGGAATGCATCCCCAAGGAAGATGAGGTGGCTGGAGTGGAAAATTTCTCAGCACAAAGCAGGTTTGCCATCTCCAGTCACTTTTTGAATTTAGAACTTGCTGTTACTTGCAGTGACTTGGCTCACAACCAATCAGCTGGGAATGAAAGGGTTACTTGTTCATAAAAAGGAAAACTCAGAGCTTCCTCTTGCCAGGGAGAGGCACTGAGAGGGAAGGAGGTGCTGGAGGTTTGTGCTTTCTGCTCTTTCTAAGGGGCAATATTGGAAGAAAGCCATCAGCAAGGAAACTGCCAGGGAGGCAGCTTTGCTTTTTGTGTTTGGGTTTCTGAAAATTTTAGTAGAAGCATTTAATTCTGGGGGGAAAGCAGCCTTGTCACTCAAAACCCCACAGCAGTGCCCAAAAGGTGGTTTGGGGAGGAAATGAGACACTTCTACCTGAAAAAACAAACAAAAGCAGCCCAGCTCAAGCTGGCAGCCAGCTCTGGAGCCAGAGAGCAGCAGTGCAGGGAGGTGGATGGCTGTCCATCATCCCAGTCTGTCATCCCAGTCCATCACAACTGGAAGAGCATCCTGGCAGCCCCTGCCAGTCCACCTGCAGGGACTGATCTGCATTCGCTCTAGCCCAGTCCCTGCATCCCTGCTCTGCCCGGCCCCCCTGCAGAACTCCCCAAAGTGCTGTGTAGGGGAAGGGTCTCTTCTCCCTGCTGGGATGGGCATCACAGCAGTGGAACCTGCTTCATTTTGGTGTTTTCCTGGCAACACAGTGACTATTTTAGAGAAAAAGCACAGTCTGTCATGAAACACCCCAGGATGAGTCATGGGCCGCGGGTGAAGGGGAGGAAGCAACTGTCTTAAAAAGAAGACATCCAGAGTCTGTGAGTAAACACTGCCCAAAGAAGTGACAGGAGAAGGCGGCTTGGAAAACGTCCTGGGACAACCATGCACATGTGGACCTGGCTCCATCCTGCAGGATTCTTTGTGAAAATCCAAAGGGAAAATTCCACATTGGGAGCAAGGAGCTGGAAAATTAGGATTTTCTTGGTTTGGACCCTTTTCCTCGTGAGAGCCACAAGAACAGGTCAGGCAATTCCATCTCTGGGGTTCTGGCAGAGCTGTGGAGAGGCTGGGACCGAGCCAGACCAGGAAGCTCACAGTGGTCACGGCAAGAGCCCAGCTAATCCTGAACTTTTCTTCTGGCAGTTAAAGGGCGTGAGCTCTGAGATTTGCTTGCTCACTGCTATGTGAATGCTGGGAATAAGGCTTTTCACTCTTTTAATAACACACACGCTTGATGGGGGCTCTTTTTTTAATGATTGGGGAATCTCATCTCAGCACTGCTCGCCGGCATAGGGGGTGCACAGACACAGTCCCCCTCGGGCTGTGCCCCCAGGAAGCCCGGGCTCAGATCCTACACGGTTCCCTGAAGCAATGCCAGGACGTGTTTACAGCACCTCTCTCTATCCCCTGCAGGTGGCTGGGCAGTGACAGGCCCCAAGCAGGTGACAGTGCAGCAGGGCAGCTCACTGGCAGTGTCCTGCAGCTACAAGCCAGGCTATGAGCTCAACTCCAAATACTGGTGCCGCAAAAGCTTCCTCCGGTTTTGCTTGACCCACATCGTCCAAACGAATGGCTCAGAGGTGACAGTGACGGAGGACAGGGTGTCCATCAGGGACAACCACACAGCACACTCGTTCACAGTGATGCTGAGGGGTGTCACACTGAAGGATGCAGGCCGATACTCCTGTGGGGTGAAGAGGAAACCGGGGATCAACCGGTCGCACAGCACCAAGGTGATGGTCTCTGCAGGTAAAATGGGGCTGGGAGCAATGTTGGCAGTAAACTTCCCCCATTTTCCTCCTCCTCCTCAGTGCTCAGGGCATTGCCTGGAAACCTCCATCTCCACCCCTGCGCCTCCATGGCTGAAGTCTCAGGGCAGAGACCTCTGTGCGGGGGGCAGGACAGGGAGTGTGGGGAGCTCCACTTTGCTCTGACTCCGTTTCCTTTACAGCTGTTTCAAACACAACTGAGGGCAGCGTCGTGGGCCCATTGACCACCAATCCTCTGTGCCCCAGGGGCTGTGGGGAGCCTCCAGTGCTGTGAGTCAGGACTTGAGAACCAAACAAACCCCCAACAGCATCCCCTGGATGAAACCATCTTTTTCCCTGCATGCATCTCCCAGCTTTGTGTCCCCAAGGAGCATCCTGGGGGCGAGCGGGACAGCTGGCAGCCATGCAGGTGCCTTGGTCCGCATCCTCATTCCCAGGCCCTACTAAAACTCAAGCATAACCTCCTTTCTCATACACAGGTCCCAGCTCAGTGTCATCCACTTGCTGCTCCTCCTCAGCTTCAAAGTGCCCATGGCACTGGCCCTGCTCTGTGGCGCAGCCTGGATGAGGAGCCGGTGCCGGAGCTGTGACCAGGAGAATCTGCAGGTCTTTGAGGCATCTGGCAGCACCAGGGAACAGGACTGCCCACCCATCCCAACCTCTTTGGAGCTGCAGGGGTGCCCTGCTGCCCCCTCGCCCTCCACCCTGCTGGGGCCGTGTCACCCATCATGGCCACCCCATGCCGGGAGGCGCTCAGCTCTGGGTGCTTCTCTCCCTGGGAAGCTTTGGCCCTTCCTGGAAGCACCTGTGCTGGAAAGGGAGGGAGTTGGGCTGCAGAGAGCCTGTGCCTGCTGAGCTGGAGCTGCCAATTGAAGACAATTTTGCAATAAAGCCTGAGTATCTTGCAGGACCCTGTCTGCCTGTCTGTCCGCCTGCTCCATCCTTCAGTTGCCAGCACTGTCCGGGGTGCACACGGCAGCTGAGGCACTCGTCTGGCTAGGAACCTGCTGCATTTTGGCTGGGAGGGACATGGGGTCACAGGGGCCATGCAGGCACCTACTCCACCACGGCCCAGCTGAGCCCCATCACGGGGAGAGGAGCCCTCAGGCCCAGCAGCCTCAGCCCTGCCATCTCTGCCTAATCCAACAAATGTCCGTCTCCAGCTGACCAAGAACTGGAGAAGAGTGTCCTGCCACAAGTGTGCCCTCCACTACAGCAACTACAGGGGATGGGGACACAAGGGAGGCTTTGAGGGTCCTGATCAGGGCATGTGGCTCCTGAGCCACAGAGGGGCTGCGCTGGGAACAGCCTGTGAGGACGTGCTGGCAAGAGCAATGGGTGCATGTCCAGCTGCACCAGGACAGGATGCTGGGGCTCCCCCTTTGCAATCCCATGAGAAGGACAAAATGGCCATTCAGGAGCACTGTCCCAGCCTGGGAGCTTGCCTGGGGTTCAGGAGGTCCCTGTGCAGTGCTGAGCCACTTCTCAGGAGGAAGGTTCCCCACTGAGTGCTCTGCCTGTCCAGAGGGGCTGTGACTGGGCTGTGGCAGTGAGAGGCAGTGTGTCCTGCCATGGGGGCCATGCTGAGGTCAGAAAGAGGAGTCCCTGGGGCAGGCCTCAGGGGACAGTGGACAGCAAGTTCTCTCAGTGATCAGAGGAGGCAGGAATCCAGCTGAGACCAGAGGAAACAGGAAACCCCATGATCTTGATGAACCTCCAGCAGTAACAGAGGTGGTACCAGAGGCAGAAGAGGAAGTGAAGCCCCAGAGACACAACGAAGAGGAGCAGGAGGGCTGCCCTGACGCGTGGCCCAGGCTACCCTGTGCATGTGGCTCCTGCTGCTGTTCGTCTGGGCGCTGCTGCCAGGAGGGCTGAGTGGACCGCAGGGGTCGGAGCCCCACACTGGATCAACCAGAAGGGGCGGGAGGTGTCGGTGCGGCAGCAGCACTCCCGCGGCTCCGTGTGTCTCCACAGGCTGCGGGGCGCTGACGGGGCCCGGCACGGTGCAGGGATTCCTGGGGGGATCCCTGTCGGTCACATGCACGTACCAGCCCGGCCAGGAGGCGTTGCCGAAATTCTGGTGCATTCCGTCTAGGAGTATTCTTTTTACCTGTGATGATGACATCATCAGCACCTCGAAGTTGGAGCCAGTGGTGCAGCAGGGCCGGTTCTCCATCCGGGACAACCGCACACACCGGCAATTCACGGTGACTGTGAAGGGTCTGTCCAAGAAGGACGCAGGCACCTTCTTGTGTGGGGTGCGGACGGGATTACTCCGGTCTGATGAGAGTGCTGCTGTGGAGGTGATCGTATTAACAGGTACGTTTCCCTGCACAGCAACAGTGACCACAGGGTTGGGGGGCTTGTGCCAGAGTAAGGGAGGAGGTGTCACCCTGAGCGTGGGGGATGGAAAGGGACAAGGTGCCTGTCTGGCACCGACTAAATCAGTCCCTCTTTCCCACCTGCAATCTCGACGGTCTAGCTGGCACAGCCACGCACAGCTGTTGTTCATAGTGACTGTAGAAGGTCTGGCCAAGGAGGACTAGGGCACCTTCTGCTGCAGGGTGTGAGTGGGAATATACCTGCTTGATGAGAGTGCTGCTGAGAAGGTGATCGTGTTCTTGTGTCAGACTCTCTTCCCCTCACAGCACCAGTGACCCCCACGTTGGGGGGCTGGGGACAGGGTAAGGGAGGAGGTGTGACCCTGAGCGTGAGAGGGACACGGTGCCCGTCTGACACCCGCTGCATCCGTCCTTCCCTTGTATCTGCGACCCCGACGCTCCCGCTGGACGCTCCTCAAGAGACGCGCGGCACTTTCCGCTACTTTCCCGTGCTGGCCGGGCTGCAGCTGCTGGCGCTGCTGGCCATGAGCGCGGCCGTGCTCTGGGTCAGCCTGCGGGGCGACTGAGCCCCCGTCGGGACCCCACGGCCGCGGAAGCAGCACCGGGACCCCGCCGCGCCCCTCCTTCCGCCCCCGCCGGCTCCAACAAAGGCTCCCCGCCACCGCCCCGCGCCCCGCTCTCGTCTCTGCGTCGGCCCCCACGGTCCAGCTCCCCCGAGGGTCCCCGCGCTCCGCCCCAACGGGGCGGCCGGTGCCGCGGGGGCGGGCCGGGCTCCGCGGAGAGGAACCGGGAGCAGCAGGACTCCGAACCCCACTGTCCCGGAGCGGCCATGCAGCTCCTGCCTCTGCTCGCCTGGGCGCTGCTGCCAGGTAAGGCTGAACCGGAGCCCCCGACTCCCGGAGCGGCCCCGAAGGTGCGGCCCCGACGGGCGGGAGGGGATGCGGCAGCAGCACTCCCGCGGCTCCGTGTGTCTCCACAGGCTGCGGGGCGCTGACGGGGCCCGGCACGGTGCAGGGATTCCTGGGGGGATCCCTGTCGGTCACATGCACGTACCA
Source organism: Atrichornis clamosus (assembly GCA_013400975.1). Taxonomy (NCBI): domain Eukaryota; kingdom Metazoa; phylum Chordata; class Aves; order Passeriformes; family Menuridae; genus Atrichornis; species Atrichornis clamosus. Next base: position 9,974 of record WBMZ01010365.1, read on the forward strand.
GCCCGGCCAGGAGGCGTTGCCGAAATTCTGGTGCATTCCGTCTAGGAGTATTCTTTTTACCTGTGATGATGACATCATCAGCACCTCGAAGTTGGAGCCAGTGGTGCAGCAGGGCCGGTTCTCCATCCGGGACAACCGCACACACCGGCAATTCACGGTGACTGTGAAGGGTCTGTCCAAGAAGGACGCAGGCACCTTCTTGTGTGGGGTGCGGACGGGATTACTCCGGTCTGATGAGAGTGCTGCTGTGGAGGTGATCGTATTAACAGGTCAGCACTTGTGGGTTGTGGGTGCCTCAGGTCCAGCCTTGATGTGTCCCCCTCCATGTGCTGGGAGCAGGGGCTGCAGTGGGGCCAACCTGGAGGCGGTAGGTGCCCATGCAGGTGGGACAGCCCCAGGGTGTGTCACCAGAGTACCACAGGTGCCACTGGCACTCGTTCCCCAAGCCCAATTCTCTTCAGAGCCCCTTCTTGGCACCCCAGGATCAGCCACCTCCATTACTGGCAGGTGCACTGTCCTCTCTGTGTCCCATTTTCTTCCTCATTAGCTTTTGCTGGCCCTGTCTGTACTCTCCTTTCCTAATTGTATAACACTGAGGAGTTTCTCACCCCACTGTGCTGCCCCATTTCTCATTTGGGACAGGCAGGGCCTATGAGCACCAGGCCCTGGGCTTAGGGAACATCTCTCCATTGCCTTGCCAAGGATAAGCCCCTGTGGCAGGACTATATGTGTGGGGTTGTTGTGTTAGTACTAAACTGGGCATGGGGTGCCCTGACCCCCTTTCTTCAGGGTAAATCTGTTTTGTGCATGTTTTGGCAGGGACTGAGATTGAAAACCTCTTGGGCAGGGGATGGGTTTTACAGTCCTCCCACCTCCTCTGTGTGTCCTCTGGATGTGACAGAGGGGACCCATCTTCTCCTGGTGTGACAATAAGTGGGTCACTTCTGATTCACTGCAAAGCCCTCAGCAATTTTCCCCACGGAGACAGAAATCAACCAAACCTCTCCTTTTTTTGTTGCAGCTTCTTCAACTTCCCCATCACCGACCTACACCACGAACAACCAGCTCCCCCATCTCACTAGCTCTAGAACAGGCCACACACAGATAACTCCTGAGGGGGAAACTCTGCAATCAACACCAAATCCCTCCACACCACAACAGTGAGTAGCAGCTCCTGCCTGCAGCAGCCACTTCCTTCCATGAGCTCTCTTTGGTGCAGCTGGAGCCCTGCAACCACTGGGTTCTTCACTCCTCCCTTAAGGATCTAGACTTCCTGCTTTTGCCTTTAGAGACCACTCCACATGGAAAAATTCTTCCCTGTGAGAGTGGTGAGGCGCTGGCACACATTGCCCAGAGAAATTGTGGATGCCCCATCCCTGCAAGTGTTCAAGGCTGGGCTGAATGGGGCTCAGAGCAACCTGGTCTAGTGGAAGGTGTCCCTACCATGGCAGAGGGTTGGAATCAGATCTATAAGGTCCCCTCCAACCCAAACCATTCTGTGATTCTATGACAGTAATTCCAGTGCCCCTGGTCACATGGCCCTGGCAAAGCCCTGCTTGTCCCCCACCCATCTTGCAGCTTAAGCAAGACATGAGTTGTTGCTATGGGAGGAGTGGTTTCTGCCTGCAACACTGACCCTGTTTCCTTCCCCAAAACTCAGACAGACTGCTCGTGGGAAGCCAAATGCTGCCCAGTGTCCTGTTCTTCTTTGTAGTCACACACAGCCTGGTAGAGATCGTTAACAAAGCGTGAAACTGGAGTGTTAGATGTTCTCCTCCTCTGTCCTTCCTCTGGCAGGTGATGCCAGCAGCAGGCAAAGCTAAGGCTCCCCATCAGCACACTCGAGGGGCAGCTGGCACGCTGACCTTGCCCGCTTGCCCGTAATAAACACGGTTAGCAAGGAGTGGAGTTAAACCAGAGCAAAATTAGATGCGGGAACCCATCCTTAAACCAGTGAAGACATAGCAGCTCTCAGACCCAAATGTCGTTTTGCTTCTGCAGTTTTTGGTTTGCTTTGCTCCATGCCCAGCTGGCAACCTGACCTGCTGTCACCCCACATCTGCTGTCCTTTCTCCCAGGACAAACTCCACCACCCACAGCTGCTCCCTGTGTCACCCACAGCGGCTTCCTGCAACCCTGCTCTATGCTGGTTCATCCTGAGAAGTGTGAGAACATAAACTCTTTTTTTCTTGCAGCTTGAACATGGTTGAGAACATCCTCACTCCAGCCATTGTAGTGGTTCTTCTTTTGCTTGCAGTGGCTGTTGGTGTTCTGGTAATACTCTCCAGGAAGAGGAAGAAGGGTGAGCAAAGCTGTCAGTGCTGCACACATCCTGTTTCTGTGCTAGAGCCTGCTCTGCTTTATTTATTTTTACCTCTACATATTTTTTAATCCCCCATTCCCTTACTGATCCATCCAGTTCCTCAGTCGATCATCAAGACATCCACCAAGGAGGTCTCCTTCCTCTGAAGGAACAGTGGGACCGTCCCATGGGTTTTCTCCCCATGAAAGCAGGGAATTACAGCCCTCGGGATGGGTGCTGCCCACTTGCTTAAGTTTGGGCATCATCAGCTTCTCCAAACAGGCTCACTTGTGTGGGCCAGGCTTACACTAGGCTTGATGCAAAGTTTAAGGCCAGTGTGAAGGTTTGGGAGGGACACGAGGGGACATTATCAGCTGTCAATTGGGGTCTGGCTTTATTTGAAGAACTGCTCCAGTTTAAATGGCTCATGGAGTTTCAGGTTCCTGTCCTGCTTTATGGCAAGATTTGCAGTGGTGGTGCAGTTTCTTAATACGTTTCTTCTCCTCTGTTTTCCCTCATGTCTGACCACATCCATGCTTCATCCAGTCCTTTCTGGAGCACCCATAGAGATGGACAGGACTCACAGTGTGTCTCATACAGTAAGGAAAACCTCAAGAGGTCTTGGGATGCTGTGCCCCATGTTCACATGGAGAGGGGAAGTGTTACAGATTCTTGAGGCACTTGAGGCTGGCAGGGATCCTTTGCACTCTGTTTGCCAACAGAAAGACACATCCAGGGACTTTGTGTGACTACCACAGAGTATTCCTGGGAGGGGAATTTGGGACTGAGCTGAGAGGTTTCTCCCCAAGCCTCTCCAAGCATGGGAGCTGCTTCTCTGTGTGAAACAGCCTTGGGAACCTGCAACAAAGCACACCTGGGATGGCTGCAGGGCAGCTGCTCTTTGCTCATTGCTTGGAATATGTTTTCTGATGTTTTCTGCCAGCTTTCGAGTAGGGGCTGGTGTCACTAACTAGAATTCCCCTTGGGAATGTTGAGCCAGCCCTTGCTTCAGTTTTCATTTCCACCCAGTTCTCCTGCAGCCGTCTCAGCACCCATCAGGGCAGGCAACAGGGTGGGAGATGTCCCCACCCCTGTGGATGCAGGCAGGGAGGGGCAGCAGGGTAAGAGCTCATCCTTCTCCATCAGGGAGCAGATGCCTTGAACTACGTGGACATTAACCACCACACGGGCACAGCCGAGAGCCCGCTGTACAGCAATGCCGAGGCTTTCCGCCGCCTGGAAACGCCCCCAACGGAGTACATGGAGGTCAGGCAGAGTGCTAAGGTAGGAGAATGCCAAGCAAAACCGAGCTGGAAGCGGTGGTGGGAAAGCTGGGGCGGGTGGTTGACGGCATGGGCAGCGGGATGGGCTGGGTGGGGAAGGAGGGGGCTGCAAAGGTGTGTGCCAAACGGGGTTGCAAGTGACCCTGGATAATGTGGCTTCCCTCTCCAGTCCCCATGGCTGCTCCTGGGTACTGAAAGCAGCCGAGAGAGGTTCTAGCAGGCAGTGTTTCCCTGGAGCAGCCCCACAAAGGGTGGTTTTTGTTTATCCCCCTCCTTTCCCAGCCTTTGGAAGAGGAAACAGAGGCGTTATATGGCAGGGTGCAGAAGCACGTGCCGCAGCAGGAGCAGATCTACACCAATGTGCCATCAGCTCCACGGCCCAGTGAAGAGCCCTACAGCACAGTGGCGGGGAGGTGAGCCGGCACCCGGACCCGCTGGCTCCTCCTGCTGCCGGCAGCGCCAGCGGGACCTGCACGGAGGGCATTGGGCTCACGTTCAGCTCAGGAACGAGCTGGCCCGACAGTGGAGCTGCTGCTCTCCGAGGTTTGGATGTTTCCTTGGAGCAACGTCGGAGAGGATGAGGTTGAGGGGAGGCAAGGAGCGGGATGAGGATAAAATCATCCCTTTGCAATTGAAGTCCTCATCCGTACAGCAGTGGTGCTGGGAATGAAAGTCTCCCCCTTGAAGTGGGGTAGTCCAGGCCAGAGACCTTCCGGGCAGGGTGTGGGAGAGATGGGGAGGGGAGGCGGGGCTGGGCTGGGGTTGTGGCTGGGCTTGCTCCCTACACCCACCTCCTGTGCCATTTGCCCCTTTGGCTGTGTTATTCTTGTGGGCTGAAGCTCCCAAACTGACTGGTCATCTCAGACTGACATTTTTTCGTGTTGATGCCAGCTGGAAGCTTCTGGGAACCAGAACAGTGGGAAATGTTATATCCAAGTGCATTTGCATGGGGTTCTCGGGTGGAGGGTGTGGTGCCTCAGGGTCTTGGTGCAGAAATGGCATCTCTCCCAACCCCCTGGTCTCACAGGCCCCTGGGGCTGTTTGCTCCTACTCTTTTTCTCCCACCACCCCCAAGGACCCCCAACCTGGGAGCATATGGATGGGCTGTAACCTTCACCTTGCTCTTCTCTGCTTTGCTGAGAACTTTTTTTCTGGCACCCACTAAATACTTTCTGTGTGAAGTGTTGCTGCTTTATCAGTGACACCAACTGAGAATCTGATGGCATCGACTGCGGTGTGTGACTGTGTTTGTACAGCAGGTTCCCACCTGCTAAAGGGTTTATTGCAGAGTGTCACCCTGAAAGCAGGTCCAGCCTCTCACTTTTGTCCAGGCGGGCTCCAGCAGTGTGAGAACTCAGGTCTTTAAGGACAAGGACTCTTGGGGCTCCAGCACAAATCCACAGCCCCACTGCCAGCTGCTGTAGCCTGCTGGAACATTCCATGGGGTCTTGCTCCTGGCAAGTGCTGGTGCTCTCCCCCATGTGTGTTCACTCTGCTCCTGCCCAGTGCCAAGCAATTCATCTACAACCTACTCCCACAAGAAACAGATCATGGAGATGGGCATCTATTTGTAATGGGCTGGGAGCAGAAAAATCTGAGCTCTTACACACACGTGGTCCCATACAAGTGGTTTTGCACAGAGAGAAGAATTTTCCCTTGCCATGGGAATTTGGGCAAGGTAGCTCTTCACAGCCAGGCTGGTTTCAGGACAGGGATACTGATTTACACCACAACCAGGAGAAGGCTGAGGTGAGAGCTTCTCACTCTACAACTACCTGAAAGGAGGTTGTAGTCAGGTGGGTGTAGTCAGGTCTCTTCTCCCAGGTAACAGGAAACAGTACAAGGGAAAATAGCCTCAAGTTGCACCAGTGGAGGTTTAGATTGGATATTAGTGAAAATTTCTTCACTTAAAGGGCAGTCAAACATTGGAACAGGCTGCCCAGGGAAATGGCGGAGTCACAATCCCTGGAGCTATCTAAAAGATGTGTAGATGTGGCACTTGGGGACGTAGTTTAGTGGTGGTCTTGGCAGTGCTGGGTTAATGGATGGACTTGATCTTAGAGGTCTTTTCCAACCAAAAGGATTCTGTGTGGGGAACCTTTACCTGCTGGTGTGGAGATGCTGAGGCAGTCCTGCAGCTCTCAGCTCTTCAGGCATGGATCAAATTGCTTCTGTACAAGCAGAAGTTCTCCTAGAGTTCAGCAGGCTGCTCAGAGCCCTTCCACAGCCTGGGGAACCCCCCTTATCAAAGCCACTTCCTCTTAAAACCCTCAGGGCCGTTGAGGCTGCAGTGTTCCCTCTGCTGTATGGGCAGAATCTGCCCAGGAAGTTCACAGGAGGTCACAGAACTCCCTGGAGCTGCTATCACCACCCAGCCACTGCTTCCTATTTCCTCTGCTGAAATACTTCCCCTCCAGTAGCTTTTACAGAGGGAAGGCAGAGATAGCTGGGGGTGTTCAGCCTGAAGAAGCAGAGGCTCCAGGGAGACCTCAGAGTCCTTTCCAGGGCCTAAAGGGGCTCCAAGAGAACTGAAGAGGGACTTCAGACAAGGGCCTGGAGTGACAGGACAAGGGGAATGGCTTCACACTGACAGAGGGCAGGGTTAGATGGGATCTGGGGGAAGAAATTCTTGGCTGTGAGGGTGCTGAGGCCCTGGCACAGGTTGCCCAGAGAAGCTGTAGCTGCCTCATCCCTGGAAGTGTCCAAGGCCGGGTTGGACAGGGCTTGGTCTAGTGGAAGGTGTCCCTGCCCTTGGCAGGGGTGTTGACACCAGTGGTCACAGGCACACATTGTAGTGCACGCATGGCCACACAGAAGCATGTGTGCACCCCCGGGCATGCACACATCCCAGGGCACGCTCACATTCACTCACACATTCACACACACTCCCACTCATACGCACTCCCACACACATTTACTCGTGTTCACTCTCACGTCTCAAGGTGCACACACACACACACACACACACACACACACACACATTCACTCACACACTCACTCTCACTCACATTCACTCACACATTCACTCACACTCATGTTCACACGCATTCACTGACACTCATTCATTCACACTCTCATTCATTCACACNACTCACACATTCACTCACACTCATGTTCACACGCATTCACTGACACTCATTCATTCACACTCTCATTCATTCACACTCACTCTCATACTCACTCTCATTCACTCACACTCTCTTTCACTCACACTCACATTCATTCACACTCCTTCATTCACACTCACACGCACATTCATTCACGCTCCATTCACACTCACACTCACACTCACTCGTTCATTCACCCTCACGCTCACCGGCCCCGCCCCAGCCCCGTGACCCCGCCCACGTCCCCGCCCCCTCAGGCCGTGCCCCTCTCCGTGCCCGCGCATGCGCAGCGGCGGCGCGGCGGGCGATGGTGGCCGGCGGGGCGATGGTGGCTGGCGGGCGGGCGCGGAAGCTGGTGCGGCGCTACCGGCTGGCGGCCGCCACGGCCCTCGCCATCCTCCTGCTCCAGGGGCTCGTCCTCTGGAGCTCCGCCGGCCTCGACGAGGAGGGCCCAGCCGAGGTGCGCCGCGGGAGGGAGGAGGGGCGGCCCGGGGCCTGCCGGGGGGACCGTGAGGGGAAGGGGGGGCGGTGAAGCGGGTGAGGGGCGGTGCTGAAGGGGGGTGACAAAGGG
>WBMZ01010366.1:0-151353 GCA_013400975.1 Atrichornis clamosus
TATTATTATTATTATTAAATTAGTCACTCTAGGCAATTAGCCAAACTGGAACCTTCACAAGTTAATTTTCAAATATACTCAAGAACACAGATATCTCATGGAAGATTTTTATTCTGGAAATGAAAACTATTGATGATTAATTGCACCTCACTGTAACACAACATATAGAATAAATATGACAGAAAACTTTGCCCAATAAACTTAGTTAGAGGGTTTGTTTCAGAAGAAAATATTTTTATATCACCTACCTGAAGTTTTGCAGCTGCTCTCAGGAAGGACTACCCAAGCGTGACTTACCCATGGATAGAAACAAATCTCTATGTAGTAGAATGTGGCTTGATTTAACTTTACTAACCTGCAGTTAAATAGTTATGTCTTCCTACAAGCAGTCTTCAATCTCTGACTTGCTGCCTGCATGAAAAATAACAATATTTTTTTTCTCTCCTATGTGGTTTCAGAAGAGCATAGCCTATTAGTACTTTCAACACAATTTATCCCTGCACCAAGTGACTTCCCCACTCCAGTCTCAGGCAGTGTCTGAATCACATGTTTACTTACTACCAGCTTGAGATGTTTACAGTGTTACAAGCACTGTTCCCAATTTAAAATTCTGCACAACAGGCCAGCCAGAAATGATTTGGATTTTGCCCTCTCCTCAATGTTTAATCAGTTACGTTACCAGTCACACACGTCATTATGAATCAGAAGTGTCTCCCACTCAGAACCAAAACTCCTTTAAAAGAAACCCAGGAAAACAAACATGATCTAAACAAATCTGAACGAGTATCTCTCTGCATGTACTAGGGAAATCCATGAAGAAAAGATATGTCACTCTTTCAAGTGAAAGCTGAGCAAAGCATGTTCTAGCAAAAATTCCTGCATGGGTCCACAGCATATGCTGGGGATCCTTTTCATCTCAAAAAAACAGGCTGATTTTGCAGGTAATATTTTCAGCTGACATTTTTGCCACTCAAGATGTAAAAGAAATTACATTATTTTGCTACCGTGGCTGCCAACCTCCATATATTTTCTCACTTTTGGTTTGAATTCTCCTAACATTTGTGAATGCTTTTAACCAGCAAGGGTGCAGGCCCTTTTTTAAACTATAACCTAGTCTTTACCATTCTCAAAATAGGCCTTTTTGTGGAATTTTGCTGTGCTATAGTAAGAACGACATAAGAACTTGACAAGTCATTATAATCAGTTTACATAGATCAATTTAAATTTGATTTCCCCACTGCCATTGTTGGTACAGTAACATTCATGGGGAAAGATTCTTTGTACTAGACTCAGTTCAGGCTGACCAACATCCTGAACACTGTAGCTGTAATCAAACATCTTAAAAATAGGCATCTAGGTTAAACTAAGAGTGAAGGCTCTGGACTTCCTTGCTAGGTAACATGAATAAAGTGCCACCTCCCTTTTGTGGTTTTTCTTGAATCCCTTAAAACCCTATGAATAGAGCACAGTACTAAAGAACACTAGGCAGATACCTAGCCAAGGCAGTTTCATCATGGTCCTGTGCTCACATGTCTCTGCTGTTTGGCGATCTATTGAGTTGTGAGTTAGTGCATCTGCACTGTTTATCACCCGTGAAGAAACCACATGATGGAGAAGCAGAGTCTTGGTGCACTCTGGAGATATGCCTCTGCCAAGGGATCACCTCTTACATCAAGAAGTACAGAACAGATTAAGAGACCACACTTTTACCCTCAAACCCTCTTTGTAGGAGACAGGATCACAGAATCACAGAATGATTTGGACTGAAAGGGACCTTAAACATCATCTACTTCCAAAACCCCCTGCCATGGGCAGGGAGGCCTTCCACTAGATCAGGTTACTCAGTTTTTATTCCATCCTGTGCCAAAATGGCAAAGCACAGACTAACCTATTATGAAGAGGAGAATTACTAGCCTCAGAGCTATATAGAAACTGGTAGAAATGAGTGCTTTGTTTGGAGAGTGTAAGAGGAAATGATTAAAAAACATAGCTCTTCAGCATAAGAGGAGATGCAGGAAATACATGGCATAATGAAGGAGAACACTTTAGCCCTCAAGAACTCTACATCAGAGGAAACAGCCTGAGCCTAAATTCAACATGAGCAGGACTGCAGACATAACAGTTCTCTTGCTTAGTATCTTTTAAAGTTTAATTTAATTGCATTTTCTCTAGATTTCCTGCTAATAACCTTACTACCATTTAAGTACACCTCTGATCTAGTAAAATAGTATTGGTAGTGCAGAGGTATTTAAGAAACATGTTCTTTCTCTTCAGGTTCAGACTGATTGTTAAAATTGCCTCTAAACAAAAAGTAAGTTTACCCCTCAGTCTTGGCCAGGACATTTGGTCTGTTTAGTAAAATGCAATCAATTCTTTTTGCTCTGTTCAGGTGTGGATGAGCCCTCTTCTCCCTGCAAAAATCCCAGTGCAAGCTAGGAGCTAGGATTTGTTCCCCTCCCTGTGGACAGTGATGGACACTGCACCTAGTATTTTTGCAGGGCAGAAATGTGTCTTTTGGTGAATAACAATCCTGAAAAGAACCCCACCTGTCAATTTTTTTAAATCTAACACTATTAATAGCACTAAAGGGAACATTTTCCTGGTGGTTATGAAAAGAGATTTAAAACTTGGCAGGGAATAAAAAAATATCTCCATTTCACTTTCCAGAAATTAGAAACCATTTCAACTTCTAAGTTCACTGGGTTTGTCAGTCATCTCTCTTCTGCTCTTTGAGTGTGCATGCACTGACATGGACAGCAGTATGCTCCCTCTTAGTCTCCTCTTCTTCTCCTCCTTGTGTGCCAAGAGCTGAGCTGACTGGAGCCAGAAAATGGGATTCAAGAATGCAGCCTGGTCCTTTGGTGCCACCTGAGCTCTGAAAATATAAAAGAAGGCCCCGATGCAAGCATCTTACTCTGTGTAGCATATGTATTGCCAAGGAAACCATCAAGTCCCATGAGAATAACTATGAACAAGAACAGAGTTTGGCCCAGTTTGTGTCAATCTGTGCATGAAGGCTTTGCTCCAAGAATAACAAGAGCAAGACAGCAAATCTTTTGAGCAGTTATGCCAATTCTCTGCAATAATCTGAAGATCTGAATGCTGTGGTTACACCATAACAGTCCAACAGAAAACTGCTGGACCCACTCCCCATTTAGGAACAGGTTCTCCTGACATCTACACACTTCTCTGGGTAAAGATAAAGAGAGACAGCACTTCTAATTCACCACGTCAACTATCCCCTTGGAAACACTAGGACACACTGCTATAGGTAGAAGACTCAGCTGCAAATGCAGGATGAAGACACAGGAGCTCTCTGCTGCTGTATGAGCTCAATCCTGTGAAAATCCTTATCACCTCTAAGAGAGGCAGCCACGCCCACTGAAATTCAGTAGGCTCTCCTTGTGCTGGGTGAAGAATACATGCAGTTTTACAATAGCTCAAGTCTAACAGTTTTTAATATGTTTTAAAATGATCTGTTCTTTGACCTGGCTGACTGTTCTGTTGCATAAATGTTTATGTCAGTAAAAGCAGAAAAGTGGGGACTGGAATGTTACCATGGAGAGAGGGTAGGAGCACCAGGGTAGCCATACAAAATTTTACAGTGACAGAAAACCACAGGAATATTTTATGATAATATTACCCAAATAATACCTAGAAAAGAAAACATCTTCTGAATATATATAACCTTGAAAATCCAACCATGTCTCTGAGATTCCTAATTGTAAGCAAAGTTCTTCAGAAAACCACTTCCTTTTTCTTTTCTCTTCCCTTTAGCAAGCTTAACAACAGAACAAAGCAAGATCAAAGTTGAGTCCTTGGCAGTTGGGCAATATTACAACAGAATACAAAACTGAATAATACAAATTATAGCTTTGTAGCCTTTATGACTGCGATCTCTGTTTGTGGTTTAAGAATCTGGATGCCAGATTTCTGAGAGCTTTAAAGATAAACAATGAAGTAGAGCAAAGAAGTAAACATTCAAAAAGGAAGGGTTATTATGAACGAAAGCGAAGTAGATGAATTAGCATAATTAAGAAAATTTACTCCTACCCCTCCTGAAAATACGTGTATATAAGTAGAAAATCATTCTGCTTTACTGCCTGTCAAAGATTGTCAGGATAAGACAGCTGGGATGTGCCTGCCTAAGGGAGAGAAATTTTACTGCAAATCTTTCTTTCTTCTTTGCGTAATTACAGAGTCTGCGTCTATCCTGTAACATGCTAACATGAATTCGCAAGCTCATTTCCCCAGATCCTTAAGCAAAAATTTGAGTGTATGATCCCAAGTTTCTTAATTCAACAGTGTGTGTGAGCACTTGGGGCCTGTGTAGGCTCTCAGTGAAAAGTTCATGAAGGTCTTTTTGGCTTGGGATGGATTAATGGACTGAGACTCCAAAGGTGAAAACAGATAAAAGAGTCCCTGTATTTAGCAAAATTCTTCTTTTAAATATATTCTCTCTCACAGTCTTCCCTCTGTGTCTCATCCAGCTTTTAGGTGCAGGAGAAAGTAATCACATGTACTTGTTTTGCCTCTCATTCATCAAATCCCCATAAACCTCAGCTTCACCCTTTGCTGGAGTACCCACCTAGTTAACCTTTCCAGAAGGCTTTATCTATCAATGAATCCCAAAGCAGACTCTGCAGTTCCCTGACATATCAGAATCAAACTGCTCCCAATCCACTTACCATATAGTGTTACCCTCTAGTTTTTTGATAGAAGAAGTATTTGATACAGTCAGAAAACTCTACAAATGACAAAAAAACATTAACTTCTGGAATATAGAGAATATAGAGATTATCTGTAAAGGTATCTGCCAACCATTCTTCTGTTTTCATTGCCAGCACATATTCTGTATGAAACCTACTTGTCTATGTTTTGTCACATGGATATAAGCACTGTGGACTTTGCAGTTTTTGTATGATTATTTTCTGTACTTCACAGTGTAACCATTGTGTTAATGTGCAGCCTCTGGACTCTTCATAGGTAGTGGAATATACCAGGTTTTCTTCCACCTTAAAATGTTTCAGCAGACAGCTCAAATATGTCAGCAGACAGCTTGAGACCATCAGACTCAGTAATATCCTTGAATCAAGGCTTGACCATCTCAATTGCTGATGACAGAAACATGCAAATCAATGACAGCTTTAGCCATAGTTTTATATATGCATATTCTCAATAATTTAGTAAGTCCAGAGGGCCTACTAAGTGCAGAGGGCTCAACCCAGAGGAAGTTCTCTCTTAACTTTAGGAGATTTTTATTTTCCCTTTATGAGACAGGTCCAAAATTTGCCCTTTCCATTTCCAGATATTTCCGGATCCAATCAATTGAGTTATCCTGATCTGCCCTTGTGTACACATGAGGAAATAATTGCTTCTCCAGTACCTTCAATTGTCAAAATTTGTTTAGGTTGTCTTTAATTCTACTAAGAGAAGCTGACATTGTTTGAATGCCACCAGCCTTATGTTGAGATCAACAGCCGCTTTTATACAGATTTCCTCCGTGGTGCTCATTCCTCTTTCTTGAACAAAATAAATCAGTCTGTAACATAAAGCACATAAGAAGAGTCAAACTGGATCACGCCAAAGGCCCATGTAGTCCTGAATCCCAGCAACACACAAAACCAAATACTTAAGAATCCCTGTAAGGTCAGGACAGACCTGCAAGGTCTCTGCTACTCTTGATGTTATCACTGTCGTTAACAGTTTTGTGGCTCTGGAACTGTCGTAAACTGCAAGTATTTTTCTATGGATTAACCACCTTCCAGGTGGACCAGGACAAATTGTTTTCCATTAATTTGTCCGGTCTCTTTCTGAATCCATGCAAAATTATCTCTGTAAATTCTTGGAGGAAGGAACCCCTGGCTCACATATTTTGTGAAGAGCCATGTCCTTTGCTTTGCTATGAACATACTACCCTTTGGTCTAATTTGGGGTCCCCTAATTCTTTTAGGATGAGATACAATAATATCCTTATTTACTCTCTCTGTTCCTCTCAGGATGGGCCTTAATCATATTCCTATCAGTCAACTCTCTGCTTAAACAATCCAGCTTTGTTCCACAGGATCAAAACCCCAGTGTTAGGTACAAAAAGAGCACCACAGGGCCCTAATACCAGCTGGAGACTCTAAAAGCTACTGTAGCACAAATATAACAGAGATAAAAATTGACAAAAATAAAAAGGAAATATAACAAAATCAAATCTAACATTGTCCAAAAATAAATTTGCAAATAACTGAAGCCAGCAAAAAAATATTAAGAGCATGAATTTCTAGAACCTTATCTTGAATGCAAGACAAAGATCATGCAGTATCCCTTTGCATTTCAAAAGGTTTACTTTCAGAGAAATGTGTGGGCATGGCTGCAGATCAGAGAAGACATTAATGTTTTATTACTTTACTGAAACGTCTGGTCATTGTGTCAAAAAATCACCTACATACAGCTAAGCATCAGTAAAACAACTGATGCTGTTCTGGGCTGAACACATCAGCCTTAACTGTCCCACTTTTCCCTCTGGTATACTATGTCTGTGGGATTTGAAGCACCTTGGAAACTGCAAAAAGTGAATCTCATTAATCACAAAATCCTCTTATGACTGGACTGACAGCTACTGTGAGAAATGTCAGCTTCAAGTGACACAGACACAGAGAAGAAGCTTGTAATGGAAAAGTGCCTCATCTGTAACTAGAACATCAGGAATTAGAGGCAGTAATTGGCCTTACAAGCAGAGAATAATGTCATCACTATTCTTACTACTTGTCACTTTAAATCGTGGTATTAGATGATGGCTCTAAGATGTTCACAGCTAAAAGTTTCTGGCTTTGGTCCACGTGAACATGTTATCCCCTGTCTGTTTGAAGTGGAAATGGCAAATAGCCTCCTCTATCTGGAGGACAGGACCTCTATTTGGAGCGCAATTTCACTGTGAGAAAGTGACATGCTCTGACTATGGCTACATGTTCTGTGAAGTCAATGTGGATCTCCATACACCGTGAGGTTTTGATCTTTAAAAGGATGATAACCTTCATTTTCCAGTTAGGTTTTTACATACTGAGAATAGGCCCTATTACCTGGAAGAGCAGAAAATCTGTCATCCAATCGTACAAAATTTTCTTTGTACAAGACCAACACTTCAAATAGCTCAAATTCTTAAGATAAAAAATGGAAAAGTGAAGAAATGTTTCAATTAAAGTTTGTTAGCATCTCCAGTATATCTGCTGTCTGAAGTCTTCTGCATCTGTTGCACCCAACCTGCTCCAATCTCTGTAAATTGAAAAAGCTCACGTTTTGTATAAGTTACAAGTTCTTAAAGGGAAGCAGTTTGCCACTGGAGCATGGCATGACATGACAGGATATAACGTTTCTAGTAGCAATTTTTTTGTTTCGTTGGAACATGCAAGGGTGATACAGGACACGTTGAGTGAACTCTCAGGGCCTGTTTACACCAGCGTTCTCATTACGTGAGCATACATTTCTTCTTGCCTAGAACTCTACACTGATTTGGTGCACTAAAGACTTCAGCACAGATAGGAAACACCGGAAAATATCTGCTTTTGGCAGATGTACAGAGCAAACAGCAAGACCTCTAGAGTCAACATCACTCATTTCTGCAGAAAATGTCTTAAGCTCCCGATATTAGCTAAGGATTTGGCTACAAAAATCAATCAAATGTTGGCCTCTTGTACCAGACTTCAAGCTGACATCATCCTCACTTTGAAAGAAACTTTTTTAAACTTTCTGGATATACCTCTCAAATTAATGTAATTTTTCCTTGGTCCTCACTAAACTGGGTCTGGACAAACTATTCAAATGCAATTGTTCATCCTGAGAGGACCCAGACCTGCACAGACACAGCCAGGATACAGGTAAAGTTGTCTGCAAAAAAACACAGTGGGAGTTAACAGTGTAATCTGGCCAGGACAATGGAAAGTTAGAGTAAACTGCAGGTGGTCAGGATTAAGGTATCACTTACCAAATGTTTGCTGTGGTGCTTGGATAAAACACTTATTTCTCCAGTGGGTGCAAACTTTATGTCTCTGTCCCTCTCACCATCTTTTGTTTGGCCTGGCCCAAATCACGTCAGTTTGGGGTTGCCGGTTTTTTGGGGTTTTTTAACCATTTCCTGCCCTGTTGGGTTTTGAGTATTTTGGAAATAGATGTCATCTCTTACTAAGAGGAGTATGTCTGTCATCTTCCTTAAAATCTAAAGCCAGTGAACTGAATCATCGAGTTTTTCCTGGAAGTGCCAGGTACAGAGGAGATAGATAATTCCTTGAACCATCTGCAGGAAACTTGCAGTGTGAATTTCCAAACCAAGGTGATGGGAAACATATTAACACTCTCTAGTCTCATCAGACTAGTGATAATAAATCAAGATAATATAGAAACCTACCTTCTACCCTCATCTGATAGCATCATTTTTTTTTTCCTGATGGGAAAAAATATCCATTTTTACCAAAGTGGCTATTGCTTGACAATCTGTGCTCATAAGTACAGCTGAAGTTTTCCAATATACTGAATGAGGCCAAACAGTACCTATTTTCAAATCGAGTTATCTTCTTTCGGTATTGAAGTAGCTGAAATCCAAGCAAGGTTATACATAAAGAAATGAGAATGTAATGTAAAAGAGAAGAGGGAATTTAAAAGCAGCCAGTATCACAGTTAGCAAAGATTGACTTCCTAATTGTATTACATGAATGATAGGGAATAAAAAGTGGTTTTGTCTAAATTTCTTGCTTTTTTATTTTATTGTTTTCCTCACTGGAAAGAAAAGGACTTCCAATCTGATGACATGTAATTAACCACAAGGAAAATGTGTTTTTTCATAGTCCAGAGAGTTACCACTAAAGAGAAAAAGACTTCCAGCTAGCATTAAAATGAATTTCATTAAAGTCTAAGCAAGACAGAGCTGCATTGCACTGTGCTAGAGACCTCATCTCTAAGAAGGGCTCTGGGCTAGCCAACAACCAATGCAGTTAATAGATTTTTGCTGGGGGAAAGAGAAAATGTCATTGGCCAGGCAGGCATGCTAATCCAACAGGAGACAGTGACAGGACAGGCATCATCGTGGTACTTGAGTCTGCTCCACCTCATGTCTTCTCTCAAGCAATTTACAAAATCATGACTTGAATCCACAGCACATCTACCTGTACCTATGATTGGTGTGTGGTCCTAGAAAAGAAACAAAAACTTATTAAGAAAGTAAATTTTTGATTGTGTTTCCTTTTATCTGAAAGCATGTACAGTGGGTCAGACACTATCTAAATTAGGCCTGCAAACTTACAATATTTCTTTCACTCTAGGAGAATTTTTGGTATGGTGAGAAGGTGGAAGTTGGAGCATGCAATCTCTGTAGGCTCCTTTGGAAGCCAAGACTGTCAAATCTGAGTTCCTGAGATAGCGTTATTATCTATATAGTTAAAAGAATAATTTCTCCCATTTTTTGCATTTAAGATTGCATAGACACAAACTGTAAAATAATGTCATTTCCTAGATGAAAAGGCATTCTCCAAATTCCTTACTGAATGCACTTCCCTTACTGAAAGTACATTTTATAGCCAAAGTATAAATATAATTTTAAACAAAGGAGAGAAATCTGGAAAATTCAGTCCCTGAAAGTACAGTCTATAAGGTAAGGAACCAAGGAAATGCCAAAACTTAGTCTGCCTGTGCCTCTCCTCTAACACAACAATCCACCTGCAGAAAAATTGCTCTTCAGGATTTGAGTTGGGACATGAGGAAGCTGAAATATAGACCCGCAACCTGAGTTAAATGAGCCATGGACAGAGGAATAGTGCCAGTTCAACATCCAAGGATTTTCCCTTTATAAGCAATTGCCTCCTTTTCTCACCTGAGAGTGCTCCTACGAGGGTAACAGGTAATCTAAGAGGTGCCTTTTATAATGGCTGTCTTCACACCATACTGCTTTGCTGATGATTCTGTAAAATGCTGAGGGCATTCTGCTATAATGCCCTTGTCAGCAAAAGCTATGGGAAACCAAATCACGGACAGCACAGGGGTTTCTGGATAATAGAGCTCTTTGCTAGCATTCTTGAAAGAACATACAAGTTGCTGTCTCTGAAAATAGTCTGCCCTTCTCTTCACTTTCCCCTGTGGGCTCCCATCTCTTTGTAAAGCTAAATATAGTCTGCCTGACTTCACTTTAGAACACTTCTCAAAGCCAGCTCGTGCCCTAACGTTTACCCCACAAAGTACTTTGGGAGCTGCAGTAGCCTCTCAGGACCCCTAAAAATTTCATTGTAGCAGATTTCTAAGGATTATTAAGACTGAGACTAGTCAGATGCAAACATTTCTCCCATCTGCATTCAGTAATGTCTGCATAACTACTACACCGTTCTCAGAATGCCCTTTTACTGAGCTACATCCCAAGCTACGTTGTAGGGATAACACAGCAATATTTGTCACAGTAACCAGTGTTGTCTCCTTGTTGTGTGTGGACCTGTCCATCTGTTCTTTGTGCTTAACACTCGCATTAGACATCCTCTGAAGCAGAATGCTTTATTTTGGACTGCCCATAGACAACACAACAACAACATAGGCAAGGTTCTTAACCACGACATTGGCAGCTTTATAATAACAGGTCTGAATTTCAAATCTGGTTAGTGGTAGGTCTGATTCTCTTCAATACTGAGAACCTTCATAACAAATGGGGTCTGGAAATGTGGATAAAGGGTCTCAAAAATGCACGCACACACACGCACACACACATATCTGTATATTGATGACATGCTAAAGAAAAATAGCTAATAACCCCAAATGTGCAGTGAATCTATTTGTTGTCTCACTCTTTCATAACCCAGCAGACACCCCTGTGAGGCTCTGGACACATATTTCTAATCCAACTCTCCCCTTCCCTTAGCCTCCCCTCTGAGCTTGGCTAGTGCTCTCAACCACGCTGCCCGGGCGCTGCCGGAACACGTCTGCTTGCAGCTGAAGGCAGGTCAGCAGGCACAGCTAGCCAGGGCAACACACCCTGCTTTCTCCTCCCTTGCCCTACAGCAGAGCATGTGTTCAGCTGTTTGCAAGGAGAGACACGGCAGCAGGTAGAGAACTGTCCTGTGATCCATTCCTGTTTGCATAACAAACCAGGTAGCATGGATATTCTGCAGGCTACAGGGTTCCATTGGTTTTGAAGTTCCGTTTGTGAACAGTGTGGACACAGCTCTGGGCAAGGACTCATGGTGAGGCAAAAGGATCATTCTGCTGTGGGTACACTAGCTCTGAGAACCAAAGTAATAGCCACCAAGAGAGAAACCACGCCTTGAGTCGTGCTGAAATTTCAAAAATAGCTGAAGCATGGCCACCAAGTCAGAGAGTGCTGTAGGAAAGTGTTACAAATCTCCAAGACCTGTCAAAAATTCATATGGCCAGGAAAAATGAGGCCAACTTTGTGAGTTGGAAGTGATCTGTAACATGGATGAGGGGTCTGTGGAGAGCAGACCCTCTTGGAGCCCAAGCCTCCCTGTTGTTGGAAGTCACAGGAGGAAGACTTCCCTCAGGCTTTCCACCCTGATCCCACTGGAATTTTTAATGTCATTTTAACTGTTGTTTCTACTTCTGAAGACAAAAGGGCGAGGAAGAATCAGATGCATTCAACACATTGGAACAATTTAAAGTCCCTTGAGAAGAACTGAAACACACAAACTACATTTTTCTAATTTGGGCAAAACACTCATAAATCAGACATTGTCTTTTAAGAGTCAGAAGAAAGGAATCAAGATCTTTCAAGTTCTTGGAAAAGTTGGAGCCAGTTAATATGGGCTCAAAATTGTTTTGGTTTGTGGGTTGACTTGTAGGTTTTTGCCTTCTTTCTGTTACTGATTTTGTGTCCTGCATGGTGTGCCCTGTCTGCTCTGCTGAGCCAGACATAGTCTTACATCTATAGTAAAGATTGCCCACAGAAAATGTTCTAGTCAACCTTTCTCGTGCTATGAAGATAAAACCCGCAGACTGTTGTCTTCTGAAAAGCTTCTTCAAACTATTGTGGCTATTTTTCAATTTCTGGCTTTTCTCCAGAAGCCTGATTGACTTTTGATGATTAAGACTTCTGAAGTCCTCACAAAGGCATGCTTTGATATAAAAAAGTATAAAACTGTAATTATTACCAGTAATGAATGGAAATGCTTAAATTAGCACGGAAACTCAAAAAGGCTTTTTTAACATCTGAGCAAATCTGCAGTCAAGGACAGGCCTTCCGCTTTGTCTTTGTTAATTTTGATATAGAAGGTTATAGCTGAGGATGTAACTAATAAAGTAGAGTTCTACAACTGAAATCAGAGATCCTGCTGCAGATAGAGACCACTCAGAATTTTATTAGCAGGAATACAAAAGAATAACAAAAAAGAGACAGATTTTCCGTTACAGAAAATACTGATGACTATGCAAAGACTTCATTTAAAAGATCAAAGATACAAATTCATGAATAATTTTTGGGATTTCAGTTGCATGAAAGAAATTAAACTGTTCCTTGCAATAGAGGTAAATGATAAATATTCTGTATTTTTCCACATTTGCCTTACTAAAAAAGCAACAGTTATTTTCTGGCCTCATTGGTGTTGCTTATTTGGCATAGGTAAGCAGACTTTACTTAACACTGTCAAGACAGTGCTGCAGTAATAGAATGTTAGTAATATCCTAGTGTTTTAAATACAGAACATGTTTTCATTATCAGAGTAGAGTAATTTCTTTCAGGTGTACAGTAACAGTATGATATATTCAGCATTAGAAAAATGTGTAACAAAGTGGTTTTGGGGGTTTTACCAAATATCCTTTACATAGCTTATTCTGATTTTACATCACCTTTGCCTTTGTCTTGGCTTACAGAGCTGCAGAGCCTGTGGCGTGGTTAGAACAGTGTCAGAGTCTCAGAGTCTTCACTAGTACCTTCAGCGTGTCGCTAGGTGGTTGTTAGGGGTGTAACACTGCTTAGGTACTCCACAGATGCCATTACACAAGTGAAATCTGTGCATTAGTGAAGTCAAACAATGAAAGACCTGAAGCACAAATGATGATATGTGGACTCACAATTTCGAGATTGCAAAGCAAGTAGGACACACTGGACTTTCGTGTAGTAGTACTAGGGGATGTTACTCTGCCCTAAACATAGTAAGAATGACTACAGGCCAGCTGGAAACTTACGTGGTAGCTTATGCCACTACTAGAAGTACAATGGTAAATCCAAAAAAACAAAAATATATACAGACATAAGACACATGAAACAGTTTATTCTAATGGTAGCTCTTATTTAAGAAACAAAACAATGAAGCTATAGACAACTAAAACATGACTTCAACTGATGTAGCAAATTCTCTCTTATCCCCAGGTTTCAAAGAAACTAAAGTAACATCTTCAATCACGAAAAATTTTACATTAAATCACAAGGTACTATAAAATTTGCTAGGAAGTAGCAAAAGCCCTAATCACAAAGAAAAACATAATGCGAACAAGCAGCTCTAACTTAGGAAATACATGGATGTAACATAGAGTAATATTTACAAAATCTACCTGACCTGTCACAATTTAAGCCCAACTGCAATAACTTAATAGACTGGATAGATATTCTTATTTTATTTTACTGAGTATTTGTTGGGAGAACAACTTGAAAAGAGGGAATTGGTGATAAAAGTTAGTTTCAGTAATGTTCTTGTAAACAAATATGTAAATGACACAGAGAATCCAAAAGAAAGTATCAAGAAGATTAAAAGTTTGAAACAAAGGGAAAACCAGTTTAGTGCTACTTGACTTAAGAAGTCAAAAGTTGAAAAAGTAGTGGGTTTACAAGTATACACAAAAGCTTCAAAAGTTATAGAGAAATAGGTGTAGTTTGTCGTTATAGTCTGGCATGGAAAGACCAGCAGATTGTTGCAGATAATGTTACTTATGATGCAAGTAGCTTCCCTGTGTGCATGATTCGACAAGAGAAATTGTGAAGCTGTAGAGAAAAGAGTTGTTCAGTGGTCCAGCCTACAGAGCTGACATTGCTCGAGTAGTTAGACTGGTATCAGAGGCCCGTGCTTTGACCTTCATCATGTTGCTAGGTAATTGTTATGGATGTACCACTGCTTAGATAAAGCATTATTAGGCAGGTGTTATGAAAAAAAACCCTAAACATCTATAGGCAAAAAACCCAGCACACCTAAACTAATTCGAGAACATTTACCCCATGACTCACTGCACTCAGCATGAAACAGTATCTCATAGATGTCCATGGGCCAAGAAGGAGCCAGCAGCCTGGAAGATGCCCTCCTGTCCTACCTCCCCCCAGCAGGGAGGAGGGCATGACTCTGCTCTGGAGGACTTCTGGCTCTGGAGGACCTACAGGGACACCAGGGACCAAGCTCTCATGGCCAGAGCCACCACGTTCAGCACCCTGCTCCTCTTGACTGATGACAGCTCTGCTCCTTCCTGTCTACAGGGAAGGTGAAGTACAGAGAGATGCTGTTATCTTTGTAGTGTGCTTTGCAGTATTAGCTACTGTTTCACAGAGGCAGTAAACACCCAAGCTTCTTTTCCAATTATGGAGTAGTAATGGCAGTCTGCACTTACTCTGTCCTATCCAGGACACTACATTTGAAACATCTTACACAGGAATAACAGTATTGTATGGGGCAGCAGAAAAAAATGACCACAGTCTTGTTTGTTGGGTAATATAAACAAAATTGTGTCACTGCATAGAATATGAACTGTAGTACATTGCTCAATATTGTAATAGATAATGCACTTCCCATAAAATTTAAAATTTCTGGATTTTAAAAAAATGTTTTGAATTTACATGACCTCAACTTTCAATCTGAGAAGCACACAAAGCAGTCAGGTGTGATGAGAATTTAAAACATTAGCTTTTAGCTCTAGGTATGAAGGCTAAGACTATTCTAGTGATTTATCCAAGGTCACCGATACAATCTAGGAAACTGATGCTAAATTTTCTGCAACATTGGGCTGGATCCTAGGCTGCTTTCTGAATCCTCTTTTTATCACTAGCTTCATGTTCCACTTTCCTGCAATGAATTTTTTCATGAAACTGTGTCACAAAACTGGTCTAGTTGGGTCAGGATCTGTCACTGCTCTAACATTTTAACTTGCAGATTATTCATCACAACTTAAGCCTCAAAGCCAAAACAAATAAGAGACATTAAATCTACACTGACCTTTTGGGGTCTTTGTGTTTAACAAAGCAACTAACATGCAGACAGGCTGTTGTGGTTCTCATGTTTTTGTTTCAGTTGCCTTGAAATAGTATGTATAAGTTCTTTCACAAATACTTGAAATGTTATTTAGACAATGCAAACCTCTGCATCTTCTGTTCACTAGCTGTCTTTAACTTCCTCAGACTGCTTTCCTCTATGAATAATTGCATATGTAGAAAATTATGAGTGGAAGATAATATATATTTATATATATATATTTGTGTGTGTGTGTGTCTGTATGTATGTCTGACAGATATATCATCATTTGGTATTGTCTCTCCATCCTTGTGTAAAATAACATCAACAATTCTTCACTTATGTCTTTGAAGGAATCTCATTCCCTTGGGATGAAAAATATCAGGTGAATGCAAAGTGACATTATGCTTTAAGCCATCTATGGAGAAGGCCAAAGCATAACATATTTTATTGCAGCTGGAAGTTTCAGATGACTCTAAGTGAGAGCGGTATGCCTATTTCCTCTGGTCTCTTTTGAAGAGCACAGCCTAAAGGGTTCTAGGTAAATCAGTCTGCTGTTATACAAAATCATTCCAAGAATATTTCTTCTCTTCCCAGCTAGGCATTTACTGTCTTCTTTCCTGTGCATGTGAGCTGGTCACTTCTGCCTTCATATGTGTTTGGTTTGGAAATCAGACAACTGAATTCCATGTTTTTTTCCATTGAGATTTCTGAACAGATATTGCTAAGACAGGAAACTTTAATTCTTCACAGCTGGTCTTCACGGTGTTCCTACTGTGTTCAGAGTCCCATGTAAAAGTAGCAAATAAAGTTACATCTAATTTATATAGTGTACAGCCTGTCCATAATGCTGAATGCTTCTTAAGAAAGAAAGGATCCTACAATATCCTGAGAAAATGGAACAAAATATTTCCTAAAACTAAGTTCCTTTACATCAATATTAATGAAAAAGTAGTGAGTAACGTGGCTTGGGGACACAATGACTCCATATAAATAATGTGCATGTGAGTGTCCTTCAGCATGACCTTGAGCACAGCCTAATCCCTTTTCTGTGCCTTGATTTCCCTTTCTCTCTCATGTTTAGCTGCTGAGCCCTGCAGAGGAGGGATGCACAATATCTAAGCACAATGGAGTCATGATCACTCTGTGGAATTCTCACAGTTTTTGCAATAATGATGTTTTCTTCCTTTCTAGTGGCAGAATTGTGTAAACCGTCTGGATTAAATTTGCAGCTTTAGGGTGTTTTTCTCTGTTGCCATTGATAGTCTTTGGAAAGCCCTGATGGCTTTTTTCCGTGTAGCTGATAATGGTTTTGGTTTTTTGCGTATGCATGGGCAGTGCAATTCATAAGTGGATTTATCCTGCTGTCAGCCTGCATCTATAAAGAAAATGGGGCCTGGACTCCAGCAGAACATGGAAAGATGTGTACGTTATTGCTTCGCTCCTCTAGAGGGAACCCTTACTTTAAATCTCTTCATGCATTTCTCTGTAAACACAGCGGGCTGACCAAGATGAGGAAAGAGCTACAATCTCTTTTTTCAAAGTGAAACTTGGCAGAAACCAGCAATGGTTGTCTGCAGGTGACAGTGATTTTTGATTTTCAGTTTTGCCAGAGCTCCTTTCTTAGTGTGGCCTGGCACTGCAATCCCTAAGGAATATGCAGGACACAGTGTTAAGCATACCCCAGAGAGCTGGATTTGGATCTTCTCCAGTCCTGACACTGTGTGTGCTACATCAGTTCTTCGGGCAGATAGGTGAAGCTCAGATTCTCCTGTTTGTGTATTGGCCTCAGACAACAGAAAGCTTTGTCCTGAACATTTAATGCAAGAGATTGCCTGCAGGAGTGGCAGGAGGACTGGGGAGAAGTGCAGAGTACAGCAACCATACTACAAACACTTCTAACCCACACTACCCATCTATGAAGCTGCCTTGTTAGCTGCGAAGTCTGAATCCCTTTTTCCGTGAGGATAGTCCACTAAGGAAGTTCCCATATGTCCACTCAAGGTAGGAACCATTACTTAACTCAGCAGTGTCACTTTCAGGCCTGGGTGGGTTTAAAGGTCCATGGGTGGAAAATAAAGAGAAGAGGACTTCTCTGTAGGAGGAACAACTTTTGCATTTAGAGGAGTGTGGAGAGTAGTCTTGTGGATATCATGAGGTCTCTGTTTTGGGCTGAGCTGCTCAGAGTGGATGAGTGCAGTTCTGTCACAGGATCTCAGGAGACTGACTGGATAACAGGGCAGGCTCCCTCCCACTCCCTGCTCCAGTTCTGTGCCTTTCGCAAAGACCAGTGTCAATCTGCCAGCTTCTCTGATTACCCTTATATGGAAAAGTAATAAATCACCACTTCTGTTCCTATTGCATTGGTGCAGTGCCAGCCATCCTACACTCCCCAGACATCTTTATAGGGAACAAGCCATGACAGAGTGCAGATGCAAACCCATCGGTGCAATGTTGACTAGCTCACCTCTAAGAAAAGGGACAGCCATGGATAGAAAAGAATTTTGGTCTGAGTCAGCATCCTCAACTGCTAGAAATTATAAGAAGATGAAAAAAGTGGATAGCTAAGTGTTGTCACTGCATATCTTGCCTGCATTTTGCAAAATTCTCCAGTCCACTAACTTGGCCATGTGGTGTGAACTGCTTCTAAAATTCACCAAGAAACAAAGCATGTACCTGTTGAGAACTGAAGTTATGAGTAGTTCGAAGTCTCCCCGCTTGGCTGGATAGGTCAGGTGTGCTGGAACCAGAAAGGAGAGCAATAATAAGACCACAGTTTTTTGTTCTTTTCAGGTTTTCTAGCTGAGAAAAGCTTCTCTATAGTCTATATATTTACCAGCTAGACTCCATTAAGGAATGGCATCAAAACAAGTTAGCCAGACAAGAAAAATATGACAGATCAAAATTAAATTATGCACATTCCTTGATTTTAGGCAGCTGTGAGGACTGACTCATGCTAGTGCTGCCAAGGGGTCTATGTATGTGATAAATTCAATTGTAACAAAAAAAGTAATCACAGGAGCTAATCTGATTTCATGAACCTTTCAGTTGAATAAAGTGAATGATCTAGGAGTGGGTAAGGGTTATTCTAAGTGGCATTTATACCATGCCTAAAGTCTCAGATTTTCTACCTTCTGATTCCCGAGTTCTGCCTCATTTTTTTCTGCTGCATGGGACCCCTGAAGATTTTGTGCATGTACCACAGTGTGCTTAGTTCTCTCTCAGTGCTGAACCCAGCATTCTTCTACTCTGCTTCATTGCTCTGAGAGCAGTCGTGACAGATAAATGTCAGAGGAATATACTCTTCTCAAGGAGCAAAAATGGATTAACATAGCAAAGGTGTATTAGAAAATTGATGGTCCAGAGGAAAAGCTGCTTTGACTACTTCCCTTTCTCTGCCTTAAACTGCTTCTGTTCATACTGCCTTTACAAACAAGCATAGGACATGAACCCCAAACCAATCCTAAACTACTTTTTTGTGTGGAATCATTTCACTTGCAACATATATTGAGACCTTATCCCTGGGGCTTTACAAGGAATAGATCCGTTATTTCAAATCTGTTTGTTCTGGGACAGTCATTTCTTTTCCGTAACAAGAAAGCCCTCTTTGCAGATCACCATGACAATGCCATATTGTTAGGAATGTACACCTGAGGGGGAGCAAGAGCCCTTTGAGCATGCAAGTCCAATTGAGACAGAGCTGAAGGACTCTCATGTATGTGCAGTATAGTAGATTGCAGTGCAGACTATTTAGAACAAACTGTGCTCTCAACAGCTAATTTTCAGAGAGAAGTCCAGAAGCTACATCACATGTGTTCAACATGATCAGTGAGGACTTGAGTCCAGAAGTGAAATGGGGACTGAGCCAACAGGGCATTTGAATATACACAAACTGCTAAATATGCACTAACATTCATTTCCTTTTCTATGTTAGAGGGCAACTGGTTTTGCTTTTTGTAATTGCAATTTCTCTGGAAAGTCTTGCAGAACCAGGTGACACAGTGAAGTACATGTTTTGCAGCAGTGTACTCAGCAGTCATACATGCCACTTCTGGTTTGGTACAATTAACCAGTTCTGCCATCCATGTGCTTGCACAGATGTGCTCTCCTCAAGTTTACAGCCCACCTCTCTTCGTGGTCCTTTAATGAGGACTGCTAATCATAAGCATGGCTGGCTGTACTCCATGCCCAGTCAGGAGAGAAACAAAGAGGGGAAAGGCCTATCACTCTTCTGTCTGGCCAACCCCACAGCTTCACAGAGTGAAGGAAATTCATGTTCTTAGAATTTATATTCTTCTGACACAACACCACATCCATCATCAGAGCACTTTCCTTCTCTAGCAGAAGAAATGAGAATCAGAATAATCTGTGAGAACTAAAAGAAAGAAAAAGATGCTGGATTATGAATCCCAGGTTATTTTGTGACCTGCTGCTGGGCTGCTGCACAGTATATTATCCCCACACCTTCAAAAGGCCCAGCAACACTGCGTGCTGGGACTAGAGGGGAAGAGGACATCTTTCCCATGATAGCATCTGTTACTTGGCATTAAGGAGAAGTCTATATGTATAGCCTTTGGAACATAATGATCAGTCTTCCAGAAATGCAGTATCTTTGCCTCAGGAGCAGTATTCCCTCAGCATGGAACAAATGACAGAAGTTTTTTCATGAGCTGAGAAACCATTAAACCAAAACCCACCAAGTGTGAAGACATTCTTAAACTGCTAATTAGCCCTGTCTGTCCCATCACTGTCTTGAAATCTGAGATCCTATTCATACTCGTTTAACCAGAAAAAGACTTGGGCTGTGTCTACACTGTAAGGCAGGGTGGGTCTCACAGGAAGACTAGGTACACTGAATTGCATTGTAGGACCAAGGCAGAGAAAACCAGCAAAGACCATTGAAAAGCCTCAGCTTAAAATTGAACTCACTCAACATGTTAAACAAATGAACATTCAAAGACTGTGTACCTTGGTTTTCAGTATAAACAGTTTAGCAAAAGATGGTATCATTTAACATACTTCACACCTGCATGCCATTGGTGTATACAGTTAGATACAAAAATGTTACTTCACATTTTATCCAAAAGCCTTCATTTTTTAAACTGAAATCCTCACTGTCACTATTGAGAATTTTGAATTTCTGTTTGAGCAAAAAGTATTAAGCTTTCTTGTACAGAAAATCAAAGTTATTATTTATGTATCTTCCCTCCAGGAAGTTTCAAAATTTAGGGTTTTCCACAAAGGAAAGAAAATAACCAAGGGCCCACCTACAGCCCTCTTCTAAGCCCAAAAAGCAGTGAAAACTTACACATTTACAATTGATTTAACCAATCCTTTAGGGTAATCCTTAGAACCAAGATACTAAATCAACCTTGTTTAAGTGTACTAGAATTGCTCAAATTTGAAAGCTGAATAATAAGTAAATAGGACTATCAACTAGAATATATGAAATCTTCTAGACCAGACTACAGTTTTATCAGCTGGTAATCCTTCTCTGACAGTGACTAAGACCAAGTACCTGCAGAGCAAAGCAAATGTAGCCAAGTTGCTACAAGATGACTTCCCAGCCTCCAGTCACGTGATGCCCAGATATTTCCAGTACTAGAGGCAGTATTGCTGTGCATGACAGCCCTAGACAGACTTTTCTTCAGAAGTGATATCTGATCACTTCTGAGGCACATCATCTTTTGGCATCTAAAATTCTTGTGTCCAGGTGTCCCACCTTTGAGTTACATTTTCTGTGAAATACATCTCTGCTGTTGTCTTGAGATTTTGGTCATATCACAGATACATTGCTGTCACCATCTGGACGGTAGCTGTGAGGAGGGAAAGTTCCCACAAGTGTCCTCAGCACACCAGGGTACATTCCAGACTGCTGCTTCAGTGAGCCTCCAAGGTTTGTTGGCCACATAGCATGGGTATTGTGGTTTTTTTGTAACTAGGACCAGAATAAGATATCTCTTTTTCTTGAGAATGTGCGGAAAGATTTTCCAGAAAAGAGCTCCTCACATAGCAGCAGCATGGCTGGGAATGCCGTCTGTGACAAGGCACACATAAAGAACTTGAAGAACCTTTTATCTCCCCATTAAGAGTGTTGTGGCAATCTTGAGGTCCAAGGTATCACTGCAGAGCTGTTGGTCCAAAACAGTGAAGCAGGGAGTGAGAAGAAATAGGAAGAATCCTCACTGTCTAACAGGGAGATAGCCAAAGCACCTGTCCCAGGGTTAAGCCTAAATTTCATTTAGAAATTACCTGAAGACACTGTAGATAGGCTCTTTTGCTCTCCTCAACACAGCAGGGTTCAGACTTTCAGAGCCCATGTTGATGACTCTATGAAACAATGGAGTCACACAGGGTGAGAAAAATGGGAAAGAATGTTTTGTCAAACAAGAGTGTTGCTCTGTTCCCTTCTCTTTCCTAGACTCAACTTGCTCTTGAAAGTGAACTGGTTTTCACCATTGTACCTTTATACAGTGATCTCAGTTTTTAATACATTAGGATCTGAGTTGACTGTAAAATTCTTTTCTACTACTAATTGCATTTGAAGAGCCTGGCACGAAAGAGACTAATGAAAGAATGTTTATAAGCTCTCAGGAACCTGCTTACAATTGCTGAACCATCCATGGTCTCTGTAGGTGAGTCATTTAATATACCTTACTATCTCTGATCTGCATTTCTTAAATATACTCTATTGAGAATAAAACTCATTAATGATTGTTGGACATGCAAGCTTCAGGAAGGTGTGGGCCCACAGAACCTTAGATAACAAAGTGGGGGGTGAAAAAAAGAAGGAAATAATATGCCAGTCCAAACCTATGCTAACCAGCAGTATCTTAAAGAATAAAACTGTCTTTAAGCTCTGTCAGACATTATTCTCCCAGACTGCCTGTGTCGATAGCCCATGCAATCCTTTCAGAAGTGTTACTTCTAAAGTCAAACGCTCAAAACAGCCCAGCATCCTCCCGCAGCACCAAAGCCTGTGTTCAGCCCTGCACGAGGAGCCATCACATGCAAATAGCCATGCAGGCACTTCAGCAGGAACTTGTCTGAAAGTAACCTTTCTCCCCTGAAACAGTGGCATTGTTTAATTCCCTTCTCATGTTAGTCTCATGGTGGGCTACTTTACAGTGGCTGTCAGGCAGCAATTATAACAAGTGAAAAACTAAGCAGGGAATGGAGTTTAGAGGAGACAGTATGCAAATATGTATAAATATGTATATGTATCTTCTTATGGATTATATGTATATATAGTGATTTTAGATGGAGTGGTACTGGAGGCTGCTGATCTCAGAGGCTTCAAGCCTTGTGTTCCCCTGGAAGCAAAGGAAGATTTAATTTTCATGTGGGAAGCGATTGTCATGGGCGCTTTGACATGTATTTGTATATCTTACTCTTTACTCCTCTCCATTTTACTCCATGTGCCTCATTCTGGGAAAGCTTCTGCAGAAAAGGAACAGCCAGCCTGAAGATGTAAGTGGGTCAGACTGAGCTCCCAATGGAGAAAGAGGTCAGGAAGGCACTGGAAAGAACTAAGCATTCATTTGTACCCGAGGGGCAGGGGACAAGATATATTTGGAAAGGTGGGTAACATGACAAGGATACAGTGAATTACTTCTCACTGCCCACTCATGCCATTTGCATACCATTTTTTTCCTAGCCTATATTGGTTCCAGGTTGCTGTCTCTTCCAAAGCCAGCGGTTCCCCAGTCTGCCTGCTGGTGCTACCTGCCTACCCACATCAGGAGAAGAAGGGCATATCTGCAGAGGCTGTGGTTTTCCTAGACCAGTGTGGGCAGGTATCACTAGCACTGTTAAAAAGAGCAACTGGCTCTTTAGCTACTCTTATGGCTCTCAGACAGCTCTAGATCCATTCTTCAAGATTTGTTCCCCCTTCTAGCTCTCACCACTTATCTCGTCACCATAGGGCCTCTGAGAGAGACAAACAAGTCTCCCAGAAACTGATAATGTGTAAGGGACATTTTCAACATATGGTCAGAGGGAGACGTGAAGCCTACTCACAGCTCTTTGGAAATGCCCCAGGCTCAGGGACTTTTTTCTTCCTGTAGAAAATGTACAAAGGAAGTAACCTCTACAGATCAGTAGCCAAGGATTCCTCTCTCCAGGAGAAGCTGAGGCTTCTAAATCTGTCTACCTGATTCTACCATTTACTGAGAGCAGACATTTCTCAAAACAATTGAAGTAACCCACTAGTTGCTCTGTACAATATGAAGAGCTTGTGCAGAGCTGCTGGAAGTTTTCCTTGGCCACAGCAGGCAGGAAATTAAAAAGTGTGTGTGTGTGCATACATTACTATACGTGCACTGTAAATTAATTAAGCAGAGGTGTGATGGACAGGTCCAGAAAAGGAGACTGGCAAACCATTCTTCTCATATCAGCAGGACCTTAAACATCCACAAGGAAGTTACCACAAGGATGTCAGACCACTGGCCCACCTGCAAGGCTGCCCTTGCATGCATATCCCTGGAAGCATTCTTGGAAATGCTGTAAAAGGACATTTTCACCCCAGCTCTATTCTGACGTATTTTTCAGTCAAAGATAAAAACCCTTTAATCCTAGAAACACTGCCTGTCAACTGACATTTTTTGAACACAAAAGAGAGAAAAAGATGATATTCCTGAGTTTACTGTTATACTGTGCAGGCTTTTAAGGAAAATGGAGTCTTCCTCATGCTTCCAGGGGGAGAAGATCAAGATCTGGAGTCACTAGTAATCCAGAAAGGGTCCTTACCATGTCTGGTAAGGGATATGGTAAGAAGCTGAGGAACTCAGACCTAGCTGTGCTGCGACTGAGTAAGAAGGACGCTGTAAGAAGGACTACTTCACAGGGCTGGGAGGGTGAGTGTGCGTGGTATCCGTGTACTGCAGAGCAGTGACTAGCTTATCTTCAGCATTCAGCCTTCAGGGTAGTGACTTACTAGGAAAGCTTTCTTCCCCCCACTCTCTCTCTCTGTCCCTCACTGGTTTTTAACAAATGTGAAAGGTGCTGATAAATACTGCAAGGGAATGATACAGTATTTTCTTGCTTATGCTCCCCTTCATTTGTGAATTTGTCACAACGTTGTTAAAGAGCAAAGACCTTTCTTTCATTGCTTTTTCACACAACCATGTCTGAAGCCCAAATATTGATCAGGGTCAACTTCTCCTACGTGTTAACTCTTGCTGCTTCCAGCTGCTCAGAGTGTTATACTGGACCTTTCTTTATGGAAGAGTTATTCTCAGGGTTAATTCAGCAGAGGTAGGAGGAACACAGCCATGTTTCTAGTCAGCCTGCATGTATTAAAGAGTTATATGCCTGGGTACACTTCTTTACAACACTTAATGCATCTGTACATGGTGACAGCAATATTGAAGGATTTTCTCTTCCAGGAGAAGATGGCTTTGAAACAAAGTTACAAAATCAATGAAATTTCTTAGATAAAGATAACAGAACTATTGCTCAGAGAAGTTGCCTTGTGATGTGGTTTGCTGTGTCAATCCTTAGCAAAAGTATATCATTTACTCTTGGTCCTGGATCCAAGTTATTCTTTCCTAAGTTTTGCATCCACTAGTTGTTTTCTGACATAGGTCTGTCACATTGCAGACATGTTTCCTTGAGGTAGAGAACTGTAAAATGTTTTCCCCAAAGCAGCAGCACCTGAAATCCCCATGTTGAGTGCTACATCAGTGATTTAGGTGTTCCTGCATGTCAAGATGTTTCACTTGCTCATGATTTATTGAAGATGTGATATTTGGGGACAGTCTTGGCTTTAGTGACATAGTGGGATTCAGGATCCTGCATGGAGAAAGCAAAGCAGCAAGCAGGACTAGAACACTAAATTTCTAATTTTAACCTCTTGAAGGACATATTTGGAGGAATCCCATGGGATAGGACTCTAGAAGAGAAGGGGGTCCAAGCGACAATACTCAAGCATCAGTTCCTCCATGCTCAAGACCAAGGTATTCCCATGAGCAAGAAATCAAACAAGAGGCAGGAGACCTGTGTGGATGAGCAGAGAGCTCCCAGCAAGTCTCAAATGGAAGAAATAAATTTATGGGATATGGAAAAAAGGACAGGCCATGTGGAATGACTATAGGAACATTGTCAGAATACTCAGGGATATGACCAGGAAGGCCAAGGCCAACTTGGAATTGAGTTTGGCAAGGGATATCAAGGACAACAAGAAGGGCTTCAAAAAGAATATCAATAGCGATAGGTAGAGTAGTGAAAATGTGGAGCTGTTGCTGAATCAGATGGGTGTCCTGGTGATGGAAGACACAGAGAAGGTAGAATTGCTGAATGCCTTCTTTGCCTCAGTCTTTACTGCCGAAAACAGACCTCAGGAACCCCAGACATCGGAGGTAAGTGAAGAAGGTTGGAGAATGGAAGACTTGGTCCTAGAGGTTTGGATTAGAGATTGGCTAGGCAGACTAAACACCCATAAGTCCATGGACCCTGATGGGTTGCACCCAAGGGTGTTGAGGGAGCTGGCGGACATTGCTAACACAGTCTCCATCATCTTTGAAAACTCATGGAGAACAGTAGAGGTGCCTGATGGCTGGAGAAAAGCCAGTGTTACTCCCATCTTCAAAAAGGGCAAGAAGGAGGACCTGGGAAACTACCAGCCAGTCAGCCTCACCTTCATTCCTGAAAGGTGACGGAACAGATCATTCTGGAGGTCATCACCAAGCATGAAAAAGAAATGAAGTTCATTCTTATTCAAATAGTTG
Organism: Atrichornis clamosus; assembly: GCA_013400975.1. Classification (NCBI taxonomy): domain Eukaryota; kingdom Metazoa; phylum Chordata; class Aves; order Passeriformes; family Menuridae; genus Atrichornis; species Atrichornis clamosus. Next base: position 25,910 of record WBMZ01010366.1, read on the forward strand.
ATCAACAACTTGGATGAAGGGATGGAATGAACCCTCAGCCAGTTTGCAGATTCCACAAAAGTGGGGGGAGTGGCTGACACACCTGAAGGCTCTGCTGCCACTCAGAGGGACCTTGATAGGCTGGAGACTTGGGCAGAGAGAAACCTAATGGGGTTCAGAAAGGGCAAGTTTAGGGTCCTGCACCTGGGGGGGAATAACCCCAAGTACCAGCACAGGCTGGGGGCTGACCAGCTGGAAAGCAGCTCCGTGGAGAAGAACCTGGGGGTCTTGGTGGACAACAAACTGCCCATGAGTCAGCAGTGTCCCTGCAGCCAGGAGGGCCAGTGGTATCCTGATGTGCATTGGGAAGAGTGTGGCCCTCCGGTCAAGGGAGGTGATTGTCCTCCTCTACTCAGCCCTAGTGAGGCCACATCTGGAGGGCTGTGTCCAGTTCTGGGCCCCTCAGTACAAGAAAGACAAGGAGCTACTGGAGAGAGTCCAGCAGAGGCCACAGAGATGATCTGGGGTCTGGAGCATCTCACTTAGGAGGAGCGAGCGAGACAGACAGAGACAGGGAGAAACTGTGGGAGTTTGGCTTGTTTAGCCCAGAGAAGAGAAGACTGAGAGGGGATCTCATTAATGAATATAAATATTCCATAGGCAGGTGCCAAAAGGATGGTGCCAGACTCTTTTCAGTGGTGCCTGGAGAGAGGACGAGGAACAGTGGCCATTAACCAAAACACAATAAATTCCATATCAACATGAGGAACTTCTTTACACTGAGGAAAATAGCGTTCAGGAAAAAATAATACTGAAGTTGTATTAAGCTTAAATGCCTCACTCTCCAAGCTTGACCTGTAAGGAGCTGACAATTAATCCTCCTCCTGCAGTCAAACAGGTTTTCATATAGTTGTAGGGAGTCATCAAATCCCTATTCCAAATCTTCAAGCATTTCTTCCACAAACAGCTGAATTTGTTTCCACTCAACATTAGTTTATGTAATGTAAGAAAGTCTAGTCTGGTAAAATGGTAGGATACCTGAAGTCAATGCAATGTTTATCCTGTGGACAGCCTTTCCTTCAGGCCAATATAGATTATGCTACTTAATTGAATGATGAAAGTGTTTCTCTTCAAGAATTTAATGGGTTTTGTCTCATGTCGAGAAATGTTAAATATAAAACTCAAACACAATTACTTAAAATATACATTTCAGGTTTTTCCCGACTAGCACTAGGCAAGCACATAAAATTGAATCCTCCCAGCAACACACGTACAAAACATTGTGGAGAGAATTGTGTTCCTGTTTAACAGCACTTTGTGTACATCAGCAATGAATACTATAGAAAACAGGATATGGAATAAAGATTATTGTTTCTACAGGATATGATTCCAAAGTCCTCAAGATGTTATCATGTTGCAGAGAGGAAAGTCCAAATAGGAGATTCCTGCTATTTCTTTTCATGAACACAAACTGCAATTGACAAAAGACAGTTTCATGGTTAGTTTCTTTTATTCTGATCAACTTATAAAGTACTTTCAAACAACTATTTTGTTATCTCAATACTGTACCTTTTTCTCTCCATCTGTGGGGACTTTTAGACCACATGCTGGGGTTAAATGGAACCTAACAGAAAAGGCAAAAAAATGTTGCAGAATCCCTAGAGAAATAGCTGATGCAGGCTAGCCCCCTATCTGGGTGGAGGTGGGGTAGTCTTACAAAGAATAACACACATATTCACCAGGGTCCTATGCAGTCATGGGACAGGGAGTACAGGGGCGTTGGTAGGAGGAAGGATGCTGAATTCTGCAAACTTTGCCAAAAGAGAAATGAAAGGAGAAATGGAAAACAGGATTCAGCAGCACGCTAGGATAAGTTTGGAGAGAAGGTCACAGAGACTTAGTCATACCTACACAAAGATGTCCAAGCATCTGGTCTAAGCTTGGTAAGAAAACACAAGTTCTGCTCTCTGGTTATTTAAAAGCTACTCAGAGCTCTTTGCCAACTTAGTTACACTTTGTCTGGGAGAAAATGCTCCCATGTAACTGCACTTACCCCTACCCGTAAGAAGCCCAAGGAAGCCTTGAATGCAATGGGACTTCTACCTTGTCAGCTACTCGGGTGCCTTCATAGGGATCCTGTCAGAGAACCGCATAAACAAAGTGATGGTCAGGAACTAGTCAGTCAGAAGAGGTACCACTGAGTAACTGAAAAGTCTCAGAGAGGGTTGCTAGAACTCTGACAAGAACCCCCAAAAATCTAGTACAGAAGGTTTGCTCTCTTTCCCTCTCCTGATGCAAATGTAAATTCAAAATTATGCTTTCATATGCAGGGAGTGGGGAGAGGGAAATGACACCTAATTTTGAATGTGACTGGGTGCTTCAGCCTTTCATTAAAAAATATCCAGCCACTAAAACGCAATTTTTAAATTTTACACTAAGTATGGGAATAAAATTTCTGTCAAAAGAATGTTCCCCAGCATTTCCCTGATTTCTCCCCAGGGTCTTTAAATTCACTGATGTTAAAAGAAAACAAAGAACTACAGCAAGGCGCATGAGCACAGGTCTATAAATAAAAAAGGGAGAAAAAAAAAGTAAGCAATTTTACATATTTTGAATCGGCCATTGTGTAGGCATTTGCTTACTCCCTAACTGCTCTGTACTCAAGACGTTAAGAGAAGACTGACACTAGTAGGAATCTTTCTGTTGCATTGAGCTTGATCTGAATTTCCCGTCTAACGTCTGGGAAATAAAATCAAAGAGATTAAGATCTACTTTTTACCCTTGTACTGAAAAATTTTGCTAGCAAAGGGCAAAATTTTGCCAAGATAAACAAAAAACATTTGGCTTAATTTTGTGTCTGGGTTAAAAATACATTAAAAAGGGGGGAAATTAGTCATATATAAAGAATAGCTCAATTACATTCAAGAATATGTGGGTGGGTGTTCTGGGTGGAATAATTTGCCAAGGCAAAGTTCTCCTTCCTTGCTTTTCCTCTTCCTCTTAATTTATTCCTCTTTCTGAATATATGCTTCTACTTTTTAACCTTTATTTATATCTTGCTCTTTATTCTGTAATCCTGGTGATCTTTCTGTAACAGATTTATACACACTTTTCTTCAGGATTGGTTTGTTATGGACCAGATATTTTTAATGGATAGCATCACAGTGTAAAGCACTTAAGTGTTTTTAATACCTAGCCTCTGGTGCACACTTCCATTTTCTTGATGTCAAGAGAATGTGTACTTAATTTCAAAGGAATTCTTAACAGCTCTGTTGGGCAAGTCTTGGAGTATGGCTGTTTTCACCATATTACAGTGACATCACATATTACATCACATATTACACCTGCTGCAACATCAAAGGCCCCTCCTTCCTTCTTGCCTTTTCTTGCACCTTGCAATTCTTGCTTTTTGCTGTTTGTTTTGTTTCGATTTTGTTTTGATTTCACTCAAAATCAATGCTGACACATAACAAAATGCTCTAACATTTAATTTCTGTCAAGCCTCCTGGCTGTTGAACCTCCCTGATTCAGATCAAGGAACCAAATACTCCAAATATGCTGTTTCTTCTAGTGCAGCTTGTTAGCAGTGAGGAATTTAAGAATCAGTGTGACCACGCCTGGCATCAGAGCAAGACTTATCTGGAAGGAATCTGGAAGGGTTAAGCCACCTGAGACATGGGGTTAGTGTGCCACACGGAGCAGTGAGCTGAAGTTATGTGAGGGCATCCCTGAGGTGTTTCCCATTGCCCATGCCTGCTTGCAAGAAGGGCAAGAGAAACAGTTGAGTTTGCTTGGGATTGTCTTAGTTTCTTACCTTCCTACAACAGCCCTTAGATGATAAATGAGATATTGTGTATTGTGTGTAAATCTTTCTCTCAGGTTGTTTTTACTGTTAGTTCTTTCTTTGTTTTGATTTTATTTGAGTGCTGTTTGCATCACTGCATTTATGTGATTTGTTCTGGTGTCCCATAAATAAGAATGTTTTTACTGCCAAGAGATGCTGGGAATATTTGTGAGAAGTCATCCAGAGCTGTTATTTAACCTAGTACCTGAGCAGATCATGACCTGACATTATATACAGTTTGGAAACTCTGCATAAGAGTATAACAGACAAGAAAGTTTGAGCTGTGCCTTCATTTTAATACTGGTGTATTATGTTGAGTGTTAGGAAAGCATGCAAAATCCCACATTAACAACTAAAAGACTTTTCTTAGCATCAGCAGAGTTTTGATTGTGTCTCTCACTGAAGGCTGTGTTGGCCCTTTCACCAGAAGCACAAGACTTACAGCCACTTCCTCACATCCAGAGTTACCCACAGGACAGGCTTCTAATTCCAGAGGTTAGAAGGGACTCCCAAGTGAGTCTTGTGCAGCAGCAATTTTTCAGGCTGTGGGAGTAAACCCCAAAAGCTCCTGAATGGAACATGCCAGAAGAAAAAAAGCAAGGGCTGACCAAAACATGAGGACCTGGAAGGTAAAACTTTTGAAGCCTTTATTTTTAATGTTTCTTTTGAAAAAGTATGAATACTCTTGGCATCTTTTCAACCTGTTATAGCATGGGAATCTGTTCCTCCTGCTCCTAATTTCCATATTATGGAGTGTCCTTGTTTCACTTAGAAGATTCCAGGTTTACAGCTAATTTTGGGTAAAAAAGCCTTTAGTGTGTGGAAAAATACAAGACATGCCCTCCCTTCCTGCCTCTTTTGAGGACAGTAACACATGGCCAGCCAGGCTGTCGTACTGCTCACTCAGCAGTTCTACATGGTGGGGTGACGAGGAGCAGCAGATACTCCCCAGTGTCACGGGCAAGAAGAGAGACTAATGATATTGGGCACTTCCCACAGGAAGGGCCTGCAGTGAAGAACACAGTGCTTATCTGACTTGAATGGCTGGGAGATTACATCACTGGACGTGCAATGCACCCCCACACTAACACCTGCTGTATCCAAAGTGGTTCCCGTTTAGCATCTGCATTTCTGATGTGGATGCATTGTTCTGGCTGACTTAACTCGAACTGGTTTAGGGAAGCATTCGGAGTGTTGCTGAGCAGAGATAGCACCATACATGGATATAAAAGCATTGTTGAGTCAAACGCTAAATGGGGTGTTCTGCCAAAGATTCCCTTCCCTTCCTCTTCTCATTTCCTTGTTCTCCTTCAGTCACTGGACAATGCTAATCCCTTTATTTGCTTATGCATAAACTAGTGACTTTCCAAACCTGCTACAAAAGACATTTGACTAGAAGACTTTTCTGGAAAGATGCAGCAAGATAAGATGGAAATGTCTTTCCTGAATGATGGCAACTTGATGACAACTGGATTGCTTCCTTTGGATCTAAGGATTTTAATATTTCTGTGTTTGTTTTGGCAGTCAGAATGTGGAGAGTCTTGTACTGACAGCTGTAAACAAAAAGAAAAATACTACAGCTACTTTAATTCTTCCCTTACTGAAACTTCTTTTTCAATAGCTGTTTTTGACCACCTTTAGAAACAACACCTGCACAATCTTTTGCTCATCCCAAGCATCAAGCTTGTGACATTTTGTTCACAACACACAAAAGAGCAGGCACACAAGTATATCTGAATGGAGACAGTATGGAGACACCTATAGAGAGTAAAGTAATTGCTGGTTCCAAAAAAATCTCAGAATTAAGTATGTAGGATTAAAATCTAGACATCAGAAATTCAAGTCAGGGTTTCCTCAATTCATAAGTACATTGGCTAAAATCCTTTCTCTTCACTCTTTCCTTCCAGCCAAGAATGCCTCTTTCTGTCTGTCCAACCATCGGTTGACTGTTGGACAGACTATCCCCCACAGCCCATTCCAGAGACAGCTGCCAGGGTGAGCAGGGATGATTACCTTTTGTGATGTGGCTGGACAGAGCCAGTTGCAGAGCAAGTTGCAAGAGTAAAGGGGTCCGGAATGGTTCTAAAGGCTCGCAGGAAGAAACTGTGACAGTCCCTCCATCAAAAATTATTTCTCTGGTTTACCTAGTAGTACCTTTAGCGTATTGAGGCTGCTGTTATGTTAATAATAATACCATGGTGGATTTTTTTTGGCATTCTTCCTTCTTCCACTGATTCCCTCAGGATACTCCCTATCTCCTTCTTCCCTTTCCCCTCCAGTTCCTCCCATTCCCTCTTTCATCTCTTCCTCCATTCATCCTCTTCATTCATCCATATTCCATGGCATAGCTTCCCTCTGCTTTCACAGGGAATGAAGCTTTGCTCTTGTCAAAGAGCAGTCATCTTTGACCAAGTAAGTGTTGGAAGCAGTGTTTCCCAGGTAAGCTCAGCTGCACTTACAACACATGGGTGAAAGTGATTTTTCACTGTTACTTCCTTAAGCAAGAGTGATAGTAAGAGACTGGTGCTTGCCTCCTGTACCCACAGGGTCAGAAGATCTGTAGTTTGGTAAAACGGAGCAGAAGCATAGTTCTGACCTCTACCAAGAAATAAAAAAGGAAACAGAAAAAAAAGAGGAAATGAGCCTTTTGAAATAAGGACTGTTCTTAAAAGGGCCTTTTCACCATAAACTGCATAAAGGTGAAAAGCTACTTTTTTAATGATGCGGGATACTTTCTTTCACACAGTGATTCCTCGATGTCTTATACATGATTTTTGCATTTCCCAAAATTGAGGGGTTGGGGCATGGAAGGGCAGTACAGATATCACACATTTCGTCATTGCCATTTTGTTTGGGTTTTTTTTAAGAGTGTTCTATTCCATCTTTTCAGCCCAGAATTCAAGGATAGGCTCTATACAAGGCATACCGCAGATTGTTTCATCAAAAGGAAAGTAGTGACTCCAGTATCAGTTTGAGAATTTTATTAAAACCATAGGTTTCCATTCTATACAAAACTGAGGAGCTTTCTAAAAAAAAAGTATTAACTACATAAGAAACAATGCAATATAAGTGGCTTGTTGATAAAAATCTCTGAAAGCTATATACAAGATTAATACTACAAAACTGTATTAAGTAGAGACTGTCAGCAACTTTAGCAATATATACAAACTACCTTTACACTCATAAATATCTTATTTACAGCTAATAAATAACATCTAGAGCTAAATCATGTTTCCTTATGAAAAGAACCTTCACTATTTTGTATCCAAGTTCAACTTATGTTTGTATTAAATCCTATATTATGACCACAGCTGTCCAGATACTTTGTTTCTGAAAAATTTAACTCTTAAATCAGAATTGCAACAAAATGTGGAATCTATAGGGAATAAAACACTGTATTTGTTTTTAGCAGTCTCAAATGCAGAGGCTCAATACTCAACCCCACCCTCAGTGACTCATCACATCTCTGCTGTAGCTTAATCAAATGTGAAATCAAATATGAGCAATTTCAGAGCTGTTAGTATTCCAACATATTGCACGGTTTAAGACTTTTATCCCCAAATATACTAGCAGCTACAGTTGGAAAAGAGAAACAAATTGTGCACATAAACATACTTTTTTTTTTTTGCATTTAAGATGTGATGATATTGAAGAAATCACCATCTCCATGCTGTCTTGCATATGCAGGAAAAGACTACAACACCCAGCATCAATAGCTCATACTACACTTCTACAAGTGTCTACCTTCAAACCCTTTACCTCCCCAGCATTTTGTTTATCCTCTAGAAAGCTAAAAGAGGGCTACCGCACCTTTCAGCACACTAGAAAAATTACATGTCACTTTAAAATGGGGAAGCAGAATGCCTTCAATATACCTATTTTTGTCAACTTGCAGCATGTCTAATTCCAGTGTTTTTCAGAGCACTCTCTTGTGCAGCACACAATCAGGCTGCTTTTAACTGGCACAGCTCCTGCTTCCTGCTATATTCCATCTCATGGCAGAAAACTAAGCAGCTCCTAGCACTGTACCACAGCCAAGAAACAAACTGAGGTGGATCACTGGCTGTCACAATTCTAGCACAGGGAAGAATGAGCTGCTTGTCACCTACCAAGCGGATTCACTTGCACTGAAAACTGCATCCAGCAGCCACTCAGCTGCATGACTGACACTTGGTGTCAAAGAGCAGAGAAACTGTGACAGTTTTGGCATACATGACGCAAGCAAGCAGGGAGAGGGTGGAGGTGGGGGGAAGTATCTGTTTCCTGCGTTTTCTGGTAGCTCAGTTCCTCTGCAGTTCCTCATTCACAGTGTTGGAGGCTAGATGTTTTCATTTTCAACAACTGAAAGCATAGCTAAGATATCAAATGTCTGCACAGGACATTGGCATTGTGGCCTTCTCCTACAAGTGTTTATTTATTCCAGGGTAAGCGGCACAGAAGTACATAGCTTAACAGATCATACCTATTGCTAAGGAGCACTGGCATCTACCCCCAATAAAATACATTCATAACCACAAATTAAAAAAATTCATCCCCATATTTAGTCAGTCCCTGACACCTTCTAGTAATACATACAAAGGTGATTTTTTTCACATGAGAAACCTACTTATTTGCTAAACACACACTTGAAAACAATTAATTCTCTCCACTGAACTGCCTCAAAATTCAGTTAGCCAAGACATAAAAATCTATCAAGTTTCAAAAGACTCCTTAAAAGAAATAAACCAACCAATTAAAAAAAAAAAACCAAAAACCAAACAAAATAAAACCAACAACAACAACAACAACAACAAACAAAACCAGGTACAGGGCTTTGTTTCTTTTCAATAAATACTGAAAAAATGCTATAGAGAATCTGATGTCAAGAAACCTTGTCACAAGGCACCATGATTAAGCAAAATTACTTGTTTCTTTTCAGCACTCCAGACTTTGGCAAGTTGTTTTGCAGGTTTCTTTTTGTTTTTAACTATTCGGATAATGTATCTTTACGGTTAGTAACTTCATATGCTGAGACTTTCTTACAAGAAGTCTCTTAAGATAGCTAAGAATAGCAGGCAACAATCCAGCAGTGGATAAATATTTCTATATATTTGGTTCTGAACATCCAGTCCACAGGGATGAACAGACTCTCCTCCTCCCCAGTGTGAAAAATCTTTGTTCTTGCACTCAGGCAGATTCATGAGCAGAATTTTCTTTAGAGGTTTTCTTGGTGCTGTAGAGAAAAAAATAAAATACAAAGGTGATGAGGAAGATGTAAGATACTTGTTCCTTTTTGTCTTACTTTTGAGAGTGAAGTTTTAAGAACTCCCTACTTAAAAGGAAAATAAATTATGTGCTTGGGCTTCTCCTGGATTCTGCTTGATTTTATACGTCAAATACACGCACAGTGCTCTCAAGGCCTCCCCCGGTCACTGCCCCAGAATGAAGGTCAGCACGTGTGCGTTTTTATGTACAGCTAGATCTCAGTCTAGAAGTGTCCCCATGAGACCTTTCACACACAGCAATTGAACTAAAATAAATATAACCGCTTCTCTATCTCAAACTTTAGTGGATAAAGTCCAAAGAAAACTGGCCCCACATTTACTCTGGGTCAGAAAAACTATTGATAAAAATATTAAAGTGCACCAAGGGCTATTAAACACAGAATCTCTGATTCACAAAGATGAACATCTCAGGAATTCACTCACCTGATGGATGCTATCAGAAAAGAGTGTGCCAAGAAGAGCACCTGCATATGCCTGCTCCATTCCTGTACCAGCCTCCAAATCTGCTCCTGGCCAGTGAGGAGGGAGGGCTCTGAACTGACCCAGTATGGGTGTCTCAATGTTCTTCAACTAAGGGTAAATGTAGGGCATCTTTAGACAGACACATGCTTTTCTCTTTGTGCTAGTGCCTTGTCTGTAAACCCTCTCTAACAGTCACTCCTATTTGGCCACTGTGTGAATGTGAGAGGCAGTGGCTTGTGCTTCTTTTCAGACATGCTAATGACCACACAAGAATGGTTAGCAGAAAAGCAAATTAAGAGCTTTTAAGCTGCTAAAGTTGCCATAAGCAAACCTCTGGTTAGTCTGAGTTGTGATGCTTCTGATGCCTTGAGAAACCAACTAATGGGAAAGTTTTATAACCACTCAAGTTCCCAACAATCTTAAACTGATAGTGATTACTCATACCCTCCTTTCTTCCTGTTGACAGGCTGCTCCGAGCATTTCACAAATATTGCTGCCTCTTCTCCCTTACTGAGACGTGAGGTGCCATCTCGAGAACAGAACACCACTCTGTGGAATAAATATTGGAAAAATCACATGACTGAGCCAGACATCCCTGTTTAATCTTAGAAAGGAGACTGGTGCTTAGAAGCAGTCTTTATACTTTGTCGTGTGGGGCATTATTACTTCACAAGCCTGTGAGAAAGTTATTTTTAAAAGAGAATTCTGTGACAAAAGAAATGCTGTGCAAGAAAAACTGGTAAACTAATTATGCTTGGGCATCAAGCCATAGCTGTAACCTTCACTGACCCTTTGCATAAAATCTTCTTGTACCTAAGGTGGCAGAAGCTCTATCCCAAAGTCTCTTGGATCTTTATTTACACCAGTCTATGTATGAGGGTTTTTCTCGTCAGGTGAATGACCTCGGAAGAAAGCCATACTCCCTCAAATGTTTGCAAATGAAGTAGGTTGCAATTTCTAGCAAATCTGAGCACTTGTTTTTCTACTTATCAGTACTTTCCCCACCCCTATATTTGTTCAGTTCTGATAACTGTTCTTTGATCAAGTGACTGCCCTGTTTATTCAAAGAAGGAACTTATTATTTACTATACTACACAGAGGACACGCATACTCTGTTCTGGGTCCATGTTCTGCAAACAGATCTCATGTCTAGTGAATATGAGTATTTCAAAAGATTCATGTCAAAGCACTTCTGTTCAGACTTTGATGTTTTAACATTCACGCATTAGCAATGTTCTGCAACAGTCATGTATTTCAGTTTTCACCCATCATTCAGGTATTCAACCCCTAAGAAAATCTAGCTTAACTAAGCAATAATTTCTTGTGCAAACACACTTTTGGAAGGGTTTCTAAAAATCTCCTTCTATGCGTGCTCTTTGCGAGAAAACCTACGCAAATACCCAGCACAAAAAAGGGTGAGAGAAATTGCAAACAAAATCACTGATGCTAGTTCATGGATACAGTCTCCTGTGTATTGTAACACCTAAAGCAGATATGACAGTGGTATGCAAATTAATTATGTGGGAGTAAGACCAAAAATTGCAGATCCAAGCAGAAGCAAACAACTGAACCTGGCTGACATAAATGGTGGTTTGATACCACTGGACCCTGATTATCAGTGCTCCACCCATTTGTAACTGCTTAACATGTTCGTCCCAGCCTGTGAGATACCAGAAATCAGGAAGCACTGTCAATTAAAACTTATATAGCTTATAACAATCAAAACAAGTTACTTTTTCTGGGTTTCTCCTGACTTCACTCTGACTCTCTGGATGTCAAATGTAAAAGGAGTCCACCAGTCTGACCAGCTGAAGAAGGTGTCTTTCTCCCACTGCAGCTTCAGCATAAGCAGGTCTCCAATATCCACTTCTGTGTAAATCAGGAAGGAGAAGGTCTTATTTGAGGAGACTTCAGGCCTGTGGGGAGGAGAATAAGGAAAGAGGTAAAAAAATCCAAACAAACAAACAAAACCAACTCTGAAACTGTTGGACAGACAAGGAAAATTAAGGAGCAATAGAACATGGAATTTTTGTACTCCAGGGAAGGAAGCAACCTTTTGTCTGCATAGTTCTGATAGACAGAATAAGGGAAAAAGAAGACCTTAAGCTTTTGCATAGGCAAAAGGGAAAACCTGCTGCAGCAACGCAGGTAAAATCCTGGGATGACCTGCCAGGCAAAGGGTGTCCTCTCCTGTGCTGGTGACTCTCAGAAAAGCCAAACAAGCACCACCACTCAGAAAGAGCTTATTTTCCTCATAGCAGAAAACAGACTTTGGTGCTTTCCAGACTGATTCCCTAGGAGCCCATGTGCAGGGATATACACACAAACTTCTGCTTACTTGCAGAGCTGTGAAAGCAAATCCCATATCTCCCTCAGCTTCTGCACTGAGGCCTTCAGACCCATCAGTCTTTTAAGAAGCTTTAACACAGTAGGAACATGGTATAAAGATACTGAAAAGAAAATAAGACAGCACCAGAAAAACTCTTTTTGGGCTGAGTCACAGGTCAGACTTCACACTTCTGTATTTCAGATGTCTTATCAAGAAGAGTTCCCGTAGAGCTTGGTTTATTAGCTTCAGAAGTGGATGCAACCACTTGCTCAAGGACAAGACCCTGGGACCCTGTAAGATTTCTGTAGCTGGAGCTAGAACAAGTTTTTCAGCTGAGGCTTGAACAAATTTAGGTAAACTCAATGGTACTTTGCAGTTGTTTGTGTAGCTACTCACAGTATGAAAGCAATGTTCTCACTCTCATCTAGAGTGCCATAGAGAGAGATCAGGAATGGCTGGTTTGTCTTAGTCATATTAGTCTTTCCAAAGAAATGGATCTTGACCTGGTAATGAAAGACTGAAGAATACAAAAGAAAAGGCCGTTAGGAAAATTCAACCTCCAAAGAGACTGCTGGTGACAAAAGCACCCTACCCCACCTCTGAAAATACTAGGCTGGAATATGCCAATTTCACTAAAATGAGTTTATTTCCCTGCAGGTATTCAGGGAACTATTTCTGTGAGAAGGTAAATATTGGTATGCAAGGCAATCACCACTAAAGAACACACCTTTGCAGTTCTTGCAACTAAACTCCATATTCAAGCTGCCACTATAATAACTGCAGAGTGTGCAGTATCACCTTCAAACCTGTTATTGAAAATGTAAAACTTGCTGTCCTTGACTTGAAACAAGTGAGCTGTGCCCTCCTCTTACAGGAGGCTTGGTAAAAGAAAAAAAAAAAAGAAAAAAAAACCCAACCCACTGACACTGCTGATTAAGCACCAAATGCCAACAGAAAACCAGTCTTGAAGCTGTTCTAACACTGCAGTCATGTGCCCTCTGATTGCTGGTCCATCACAAACACACACAATAAACATACCATGGGGTACAGGCAAAGCTAAGGAGGAAAAAAAAAATGTAGTAAAATCCAACTCAGAAGCAATTCTCCTGCCTGAAAGCCTCCCCGTTCTCTCTAGCACTGTTCTTCTCAGACCTACCACTGTGGCAGCTGGAATCAAGAAGTGTTGTGATATTTTAACAAGGGCTACTGCTCCTCTAGCAAGCGTTCTACAAAAGGCACTAGTGTGATGGTTGCATATATTTAAATAAGTTGCTCAGGCTGAGCTCTGCTGATTATGTCCCCAGCAGTAGGAAATAATCATTTGGATGAAAGACACTGAAAAAGTTTGGAAGACTCAGTTGTTCCAAGTGATTGGGCTGCAGAGTTAAGTATTATTTTGCTGCTTAAAAACTTGTTCCAAAATACCTTTCTTTGTACTCTACCCCACATCTTGAGTAAGGTGACACTTTTCTCTGAGACTGTAGCTTAGCTTGCACTCCGTGGGAAACTACAGGCTTCACCCCTGCTCACCACAGACACCAAAGCAGCAGTATTGACATCTGCAGCACAAGCCCACCATGACACACAGCTGAGCACAATTACCAGTCTTGCTCCATAGTATGCAAGCAGGACCTACCTTTATAGGGCATCTGAGAACGGGTTTTCAAATACATTTTGGTGTTCCTCTTTGTTCTCACTCTGTTGACCTTGTAACCCAAATTGTTGCAGCGGTTCTTGCGGCAGCTCAGGCAGAGGCCCTTCTCAAAGGCCTCCTTTGTGTTGCAGCGGTAGGCCATGCTGGGCTTTTCTTGATAGAGGAGAGAGTCAATGAAGAGGTGGATGGATCGTTCATGGGAGCATTTCACCAGCTGATCCATATCTTGAAGGAATGAAAATGAGTAATGTGTACACACACATGCATATAAGGATATAAACCCCTAAGAAAGGCTGTCAACAGGCATGATCTACTTACTATGCCAGAACAGGGTTGAACAGTATAACTTTTAAAAGCACTTAAAAAAAACACCTTCCTGTTCCTCTCAGAGATCTTTAGTTGCAAGAAACCTACAAGGTTATTGGAAATTTCTCTCTGAATATTTTACTGTTTGTTTCAGAGCAAACTCACCTGCAAAGCCTTTTTCAGCAATCAGCCGTAGTGCTTCTCCCAAGTTGCAACCTGGCTGGAAACCTCCACCATTGGGATAAATATCAATGTGTCCAACAGGCTTCTGGATCCCAATGCTGCGGTCTGGAGAGCCTCGGGTGTAGGTGTGTAGGACATCCACAAAGTCAGCATCGTCCGGGGAGAGGCGGCTGTGAGCATCAGCGTACTCAAAGGTAGGACCAGCAGGATCCAGCCCTTTATGGGACAAACCACAAAAAAACCCTGAGATTACTGCCTGCCAAAGACCCTGACATTGATAACAAATGCCAAAATCAGCTACCACATTGGGCTGAAGTATTGCCTATGGTGTCAGTCTTCCTGCAGGGATTACAGTGGGATCATTTAAATAACATTCATTTATACAGGAGAATCAAACGCACTATCTTGAAATGTTGTCAATGTTTATAAAAATAAAAGTGTATGTAAACATATGTAAGGAAGCCCAGATAACTTTCTCAAAGTTGTAGCATTTCCAGTGGATGGAAGAAACAAGCTCATAAGTATTTTCTCAATGTCGTCTTCTCTTGTCAAGAATTGTAGAACTTGTATCTGAAGTGTCTGAAGTATGGAAAATGTCTTGCTGACAACTCCATGCTAGGGGAACAAGTGGGAAACATAAATGAGGGCTTCACTGTCTACATATCTAAGGGGAAGGGCATTACCATGGTACATTGTCAAGCTGCAGCAACACTGATATCAAAAACACCTAGAAGTATTCTGCCAGTGAACAAGTACTATCTCTTGTTCAGGCAGCTACTTGAGAACTGGCTGAAGGCAGAGCTGAAGGCACATACATTTTCTGCAGCCCTCAGCTGGGGACAGGCACCTGTGTTGCGCACCCATGGTTAGCTTCACCTGGTCTGAGCTGTCTCCCCCTCACCTGTGAGGGCTTCAGGAGCCACATTACATTGCTCCCTGTGCTTTACCCAGGGAAAGGTTCATCCCGGGCACCAAGAGCAACTGTGGAGGCTTAACAGAGGGCTGCTGGCATGTCAGTGATTTGACAGCCTCAGCGAAAGCAATAAAGCTGCAGCTGAGAGAAAGGACGGGCAGAGGGACTAGTGCTTTGGCCTCCTAATTTTAATCTGCCTTATCTCAGGACTCAGCCTTTCTAGATGTGCCTACTGCTTAGCCCACCCCCCAGCATGTCTGAGGATCTACAATCACCACCAGGCTCAGGTGAAACAGTGAAGTGTGCCAGGAGCTAGGCTCCCTTTTGAATGCTGCTCCCAAGCTCTCTCAGCAACAAAGACACCACAGATGAGCAATTTTCTTAGCCACATTTGCTGATGCTGGCATTTCCTTTGTCACTGAGATCAGTGCTAGGGGCTCAGCCCTCCAGGTGCTGGGCTGTAAACCAGCCCCAAAGTGGCCATGCACTCTGCCTTATCTAGCACACTTCAGTCTCCAAAAATCACCTTCAACAGACATCTAAGCACACACAGAAGCAGGGCAAAGTGTACGTATGCTTCCTTCCTCTTCCCAAAATTCTCATAGTATTATTTCCAGCCTAGAATATTTCTTGAGCCTGTTACGATTAATTTTGTAATAACCCACAGTGGAGCTCTTCTGATTATCTGTCCGGTCTCCCTTTGCACAGAAAACTGCACTTCTTGCATCTCCAGCACCCCATGGCAAAGAGTTCTGCAGGTACTATACCTGCTGCAGCAGGATGTACCTCCTGTTGTTTTTGAACAGCTCCCATCAGCCACAAGGAATGACTGCCTGGATGAAGACAACTAGCTGAATTTCTCATGCTGCAAGAGATACTGTGACCTTCCCCAAGCCATGGATTTGGTCAGCCCCCACCACATTCCCCCAGTTACTCTCTTATGACGGCCTACTCACTCATTTCATGTGAAGAAGCAAATCAAGGCTTCTCACTCACCACCTTTGTTATTTTCTGAATCTTTTACCAGTTCTACTACAGAAATATCAGCCCTGCTGTTTCAATAAATCACGAACACAAACAAAATACTGCCAACAAGCAGCAATTATTCTGGTGATTTTTCAGAGGAACATAATATTTCAGCATGGAAGAGATGGGACTCTCCACTCCACAGTCACAGGTTTTCTTACCAGTAATTCTGTTCACCTTCGTTTTGGTCAGGTTCCCAGCAATTCCAGCAGCATGAGCACCTAGACTGTACCCCAGCAAGTGGAGATTGTTGAGAGGATAATTGAATTGTTCCTGCAGAAGAGAACAATTTGTTTAAAGTCCAAAGCCAAACATGAAAACATCAGAAGACACAAAATAAAATGTTTTGTTATTACTGGGATTTTTTTCTGAGCCATGAATAAGAGAAGAAATACTACAGAGTCATCATAGTTTTGTGCCATACTAGACTTCTTTATCTAACTAATTCATGGCCAAAATCTAAGCAGAGAGGACTGCAGAATAAAGGGCAGAATACAGAGCTGTGTATGATAAAGGTTTTCAGCCATCCCCTCCCCACCAGTTCCTGGATCTCTTAAGTATTTCCCAACAGCAGGGCAAACTTCTGATTCCCAAGGTCTGGCTGCTCTATAGTATATAGGAGCCTGTCTTTCATAGCTACCTCTTACAGAGCCCTCAGAAATACTGTGGGCTCACAGGGCACCAGAGACCACAAGGTGAAGTTTCTGGAATGCACTACAGAAGGCCTCTGAGTAACAGATAACCAGTAAACTAAAGCTGGAATTTATCAGTCCAGCAGAAGTACTGCCTGCAACAATTTAACTCCATCTACCCAATAGGAGATGATTAACACAACTGCATCATTGCAGTTTTGTCTCCTGGGACATTATGTACAATGTGAGACATGTCTCCGTATCTTACCTCCATCCAGTCAATAAACATTGCAACATCCTTCCCCACCAGCTTGGTGTATGCAGCAGACACTGGATAGTGCTGCTGAGCTCGAACTAGCCAGTCCACCACAATGACGTTTGAATCAGGTTCCCTCTTGTACAGCGCATCCACTAGCTTCGGGACCCAACTTTCGTACATCCCTGTCACCTGTTGGGTTTGGGGATTTTTAATTCAAAAAGGAGATATATATTAATACATATCTGTGAGACACCTCAGCACAATTTATCAGAAGTGTGGTTATAAGGGAGCTTGCTCCCGCTTTGTCTTACCGTCCACCCATGGATCACCACAAAGGTTTTACTGGTATGATTGAAGTTGCATTGTGCCAGGCTGTTCACCTGCCCAGGAATGAGGTAGCAGACATCCTCATCAGGCTCTGCAGGCGTCCGTAAGGAAAACTTGCTCTCAATTCCCTCAAAATTGTTTTCAGCTTCTGCTATGCAAAAGCACAAAAAACATACAGAGGTGTTTTAGGAGTACTAGGACAAAGTTCAGAAGTCATAGGCACAATACTGGAGAGATATCTGCGACAGTCAAAAAATTGGACGTGGTTTTCATTTCCTACTGCATTTAATGGCCACACAACAGCCATGTGAAGAAGAAATCAAAGGGTGAAAATTGCTGCCCTTCCAATGTTCTGCTAAAACTGTAAGAATCTGGCCAGCAGTCAGAGAGGTATGAATCCACTTTAAGAGTCAGTATTTTCCCCACTACATTAAGCAGGAAACCTCTCAAGTACCACAAGAGTACAGAACACTGCACAGGACAGTCACAGTCATCCAGGAAAGCAGCAAGATCCTACCATACTATTACATATTTTGGTGGTGCATCTTTCACATCACCTCATCAATAATCACTGCCTAACAAGACCTTTCATAGCAGTGTGCAGCTGCAGTGCATTAAGAACTCTGAAGCCACTACTGTTATACAAAATGCTAGTTTTAACTTTTGACCAACAAACAGCAGGTGAGAAGATCAGACACTCCTCAGGGAAACTGAACTAGCAAACCAGTAGTCTGTATTTTGAAGGAAGTACATTTTCAGATCATCTGATAAACTACAGAAAAACAAGCTGCAGAAAAATATCTCTTTGCCTGACACTATTTTGAATCCAGGGTGTGGAAGGAGGTGAAGATCATGTACTGGTGGTAGCAAAGTATGTCATGGCCTGCAAAGATCACTCCCTCCAGCTCACAGCTTCAAAATTTAAATATTGCTTTTGTTTCTGCCAAGACAGAGAAGTGACTTTAGGCTTCATGCTCACTACTTTCTTTGGGAAGAAACCTAAATGTCTCCTCTTTTTATGCCTGATTCAACACTTAAGTGTCTCTATACACAGCAGACCCTGCAATTAACTGCAGACTTTTCAAAACCCAGGCCCCAGTTTGGCAGCTTGCATTTAGCTGACATTGATTGCCTGTTTTTCAAGTGCAGCTGAACTTAAGCCAACTCTGTCCTGTTCAGCATTGTCTTTCTTGGCATCATGCACCTGGCACCAAGCTTTCACAAACTCCTAAACACACATTAATGAATGGCTCAAAGTCACCATTAAGAATACAAATGAACAAGGTAAGGACCTCATGCTAGGCATGCAAGACAGATTTCCACTCCTCTTCTTTTTCCCCACTGCAGAAAAGGTTTTCTACGATAATTGGTAGTTTTGCGTTTCTCCATGAAGTTGTGCTGTATCACTCAAGTGATAACAACGATTCATTTTTTTCCAAAACAGTTTTTCTGGTCTTCTCATTCAAGCTACCATACTCAGCAGGGCACTGACTTATGCCTGATCTCACGTAAGGCTCAGGGAGATCTATAAAGTTTGGGAAGTTCTTGCTGTGCTTGGAGGGTCACAAGAAATCAGTGTTTAACCTCTTGCATGAGGTCTAAAACCAGCACACAGCCTCACAAAAAATACTTATGTACAAGCCTTGGAGAAACTTGTCATCCATAATCAATGGCTTAACACTGCCCAAGTTCAGCAGGATTTCTCACCTGTCAAAGCACATGCAGGAAAGCAAGAACTGTTCACTGAACAGAGGCAGTACTCAGCTTTAGGTTTTGACCTTGACTGCACCAGGCTGGCTAGCTAATCCAGGATAATTACACTGAGGGCTCCTTATCCTCCCCCCTGAAGAAAAGTGTTTTCCATAGACTTTACCCTTTCTCCAAACCAGTAGAAGTATTCACATAATGGTAAATAAAATATTTTACCCATCTACTTAAAGATAAATTTACCAAACTAAACAAAAGTTTGCCCCTTTTCTATATTTTTGCATGTCCAAAATTTCTTTTTCTCACCAACTGAGAGTATAAAACACTTTTCAAAAACAAATCTTTCAACTTTATTATTTACTTTTTAGCCAGAAAAAGAAAAGTTCCAAAGGCTGGTTGGTTAAACATCAGCTACAACTCTTCACTCAGCTGTGAATCAGTAAAACTTTTAAAGGAACAAGAACAGCTTTCAACTGTAAGGTAGGGACTTTCAATTAGGTATATTCCCTCCTAGCACAGTAAGGCAAACAAGAATAGTCCACCTGCTCACTAGTTAACAGTGCTTCCTTTCAAACTGAGATGTCATTTCCCTTCTGAATTAAATTTATCTGATAATCATCCAAAACCTAAATTACATCGATATCCTGTCTTGTAGTGTGTTTTCAATTACAAACATATGCTAGAATTTGCATGTAAGTTCAGACTGGAGCTCTTTTGAAAACAGGCTTATAGGAAATTTACAATTTGAAGTGCACCATACTTAAGGGTGCACTTAGAAAAGTGCACCAAACTTCGAAAAATTGCAGTACAGTGACACCTGCCACTGAAGACATGCTAAGCGCTTGACAAATATTTGTGTGTTTTAGTCTAAAAAAATCTTTGATAGGGATTTGAGGACATAAAATCACTGAGGTGCAGTCATCACCAAGAAAGCAGCAGCTGCAAAGCAGCAGCCCATGAGTTAGAGAAATGGCAGGCAGTCACTCTGCTCATTTAACTATATTGTATGAGGAATTAGAAAGCCAGAAGAAATTACTGTTACGATCTAATGCCCACAAATAGTGTCATGTTATCTAATGCCCACATATGGTCAGTTCCCAGCAGGCAAGATATCCTTTGGATGAGGGAAGTGTGTATGGTGGAGTTTATTACAGACTTCTTAATGGTGTGCTCATTAAGAAGCCTTCCTCTGAATTTGCTAGAGTTTGGCTTCACAAATTCTGTATGGCTCAGAGCATAAGACACCTTGTCTACACCATATGTTGTGCTGCGCACATGCTGCAGTACCACCTCACATCCCAGCTTCTGCAGAATACATTTTGGAAACACAGTATAGAGGCACATCTAGGATGTACACACTCACCACACAGACCAACACCTGCAGGTACCATGCTTGAAACCTGAAGCAGAGAAGTTACAAAGTACATCACTTCAGAAAACTAGCATTTCCCACTTCTGCTTTTGTACCTCATAGTATTTATTGGGATTTTTAAAAAAATTATTCAGAACCAAACTTTGTCAAACAGACTTTTGCCATAGACCTTTTCCTCATAGATTTAAAGGGAGAAGTCTCCCTGAATCATGTCCTGAGCCGGTCAACAGTTGGGTCTCATTCCTACAGTCTTACGCTAAGAGATGCAGAGACAGTCAATGCACATGCTCACAACTGCTTAGTTAATAATATGTTTTAACTCAAGCTAATTAAACCTGTGAACACCCCCAAACAGATAGCTTTCACCATGTTTCTGAAAGGCAGATAAAAATTTATCTG
The DNA here is from genome assembly GCA_013400975.1 of Atrichornis clamosus. NCBI lineage: Eukaryota > Metazoa > Chordata > Aves > Passeriformes > Menuridae > Atrichornis > Atrichornis clamosus. The sequence continues at coordinate 46,566 of WBMZ01010366.1, forward strand.
AATTCACATCACATTTTGCATATAATGTAGATACAGAAAAGAAATATGAAGAAATTTACACACATCCATGCTGAGACAGAGAAGTAGCTTTTCATGACAAGAATCCAAGTCCATTTCTAAACCAGGCCTTGAAGAAAGCAGACTAGAAGTAAACACGTGTAAACGAAAAAAAAAAAAAAAAAATCCATGCTTGTGCTAAAAGCCACACTTTCTTAGACATAGTTCAGCAAAAGTATAAAGGCATGTGTTGTGTATTAACAAAGCTTCCAGGCACACAGCTACAAATATAAGCACCTGTTGCAAAAGAAAGTCTTCTGTCTACTGCTATGTGCTTACAGTTAACAAGAAGACCTACAAAGAGATTATTTAAGGAACTGGAAAAAGGAATGGAATTAAGAATTAAGTGACCAATTCCAGATGCAAGCTGACTTAGATAAGGGTCTAAAAGCTTCATTGTCAAACTTCACCATTTTGGCATGCTCCACAAAGTTTTCTCATGCTTTTCTTACAGCCCTACTTTCACTATCTGAATTTCCATGTTTTAAAAATAAGCTGTTCTGTGCATTAAGGTATTGAGAATCTCACACAACTCAAAGAAAGGAGGGCAGGGGAGGCAGGAAGCTTAGAAATTGGGAAAAGTCAGTAGTTTTATTTTTCCTGTTCAAAGTTTCTAACACTTCAGACTTGCAACTTGTGAAATTCCATTCAGTTAAGGATTCCTATCAATTATCAATTTTGAAAGCATCCCACTGACTTTAGGCATTCTGACGCACTAATCAAGAGCATTCAGTTTCAAGTTCCTTCACAGGAAGCCCAACTCAACTTGGCAAATTATTTTGATTGTGAAAACTGTTTACCACTGGCCAGTGGGGTGAAGAATGTGAGTTTTGAGGAAGTAACAACATTTGGAATATTAATCAAAAGTCAAACTGCCCACATCACACAGGTTGCCAAAACATGATAACAATGCATTTGCCAGGATGAGTGCACTTAAGCTATGGTTTTAAAAAGGAAATCTTTTATAAGCAACAATTTCCTGGCATTATGTACTCAGAAATGGAAATGCTATTAACTAGGCGCTAAGATCCTTAAAAATTACACTGCTAGACTGTGTAAACCATAGCCCACAGAGACATCCATACACACATATGCACAGCAGCAAACTTCTGCACGTAACATCAAAGATTTACCAGCTGTAGTTAATGGGACTATATCTTCCCTCAGCTGGCAATCAGCATTAGGATCAGTCATCAATCAGTCATACTGAATTTCTAAGAGTTCTGAAGCAAACTCACAGTCAGCTGTAATAAAGGGGTTATATCACAGAAATTGTTATAATTTAATTTGATCTGCACTATAAACTGAAAGCAGACCACTGTGTTGTAACCCCAGGAAACCTACCTCACGAATCAGGTTATTGTTTAACCTTGCTGTAAAAATATTACAACTTCAAGTTTATTTATGTATTCCTTAATGGCAGAGCCCTGAGAGTATGTTCTGCTTCACTTCACAGACGGAGCCAATGGAAAGAGCAACACCTCTGAAAAACTACTTGGCACAAGTTCAGAGGCTAAGCAAGCACCTCCGAGCTCAAGTCCTGCAGCTGGCAAACTGCTGCTCTCGCACTGTACACAGAGGAGACCACCCTTCTCCAAGGCATTCCCTTGGCAGATCTTTGCTCAGCTGCAGCTGGGACACTCACAGCTCAATCCAGCAGAGACCTTGCCATCCATCAGTCCCTCTGGGATATCTGGAATTAGCCTGAGACAAGTAAAATGCAACCACTGTCAGACTTTGCAGTAATATGGAGGAAAAGATGCATAGAAAGCCCTATCATGCAAGTACTTCTGCGCAGAGGAGATTCCAGTAAACTTTTAGGAGTGCTAGTGGTCATGCTAATCTCCAGCACAACTTGATGCCTGAGAGCCTCACCTCTGTGCCTTCTCAGAAACGCATTTTTTCTGAAAAAGCCACACCACAGCTGCCCTGGTATGTCTATCCCAAACACAGCTATAGAAAAAAACCAGCAGCTCACATCACACAAGTGTGTAAAAATGCTGACTCTGAATTTACACTGGTAAAAATAAGGATCTGACTGTATTCCTAGTAATGTTTTAATCTTTTCCTGGAACACCAACATTTTCTTCACCTAGAAAATCTTCTTCTGTGTTGTTTATTAAATACTCTGGATTCCTGAAGGGTTGAATCATGTGTTTTCTGTGGTTTCAAAAAACTTTTTACTGTGGTGTGCAAGAAGTAGTATGGAATTGAAGACTTGAATAGCTTTAGGATGAACACTCAACCTGCTTTCATATAACCTGTTCCTAAGAAGAAATAATGAAATTATTAGTAAGTCTGTGGCAAATCAGTTCCTGCAGAGATGAAAGCTTTCTCTGGGAAAATAGTTACTTTACTGTATAAAACTTGGGATACTGTGATGAGAACTGGTTTTGATTGTCTGTGATGGCACAAGATGGGATTCAAAGCGAGAACACATTCCTTTGGCTGTGCCCTAGTACCTCATCCTCTTACTTTTGAGTACTTCCCTTCAACTTCCTAGTACAAAGGTATCCACAGCAGAAAAAAAGGCAGATTGCATATTCCAGTTTAGGATGACACAGCAGCTCTAGGAGCTGCCACCCTTTCTTCTAAGGCTGCAAACTTTTAAAGATAAACATTATGTGTAGAGATCAGTGTAAGAAGTAAGCCTGTGACGGGGCACTGCTAACAATATTTTACGTGGGTTGTTTTTTTATTTTTAAGCTTGAGAAATAGTGGTCTCCTAAAACTAGTCTTTTTGCTCATAAAAGCTTTAACCACATTGTGATTAAACTGAGAGGGCATTAGTGAATATCTAGCAGTCAACATTTGTACATGTTCTACTTCTAGCCTGGACAGGGTGCCTATGCACAAGTGCAGGTGCAACAGGCAGAGCACGAACACACCCCCTCAGTTCACTTTTACCCTAATGGATTCTGCTCATTACAGGCTTAGCTATGACTCGAACACATTACCATGATAACAATGAAACCCAGCCTTGCCTCGTCTAGGATCAAGAACTGTAGGAAGCTGGGATCCCATGGGATGGATGAGACCCATGCAGACCAGAGAAGGGAGCCGAGGGACCTTACCGCCGTTCTACTGCTGTGCAAATGCTTTGCTGGGGCAAGAGACTCTTGAAAGCCACCTTGTTTCTGGGGAAAAAGCACATCCCAAACCTCAACAGGTCCCACCATCAGTCCGGCAGGTTGTGCTGAGCTCCGGTTGGGAGACAGGCTCCAGGTGTCTCAGAACAGGATGAACTGTCGCTCTCCAGAGCTTTCCGAAGCCACCCCATGACACCCGGGTCCCGCAGCATCCCAAGCACCCCGGGAGAGCTTTACAAAAGAAAGATTGCAAACTCCCCTTTCCCGCCATGCCTGTAGTGCTTTCCCAAGCCCCCCTTTCCCAAGGCAACAGGCAGGCCCGGCAGCTCCCGTGCACCCCGTGCCCCGTGCGCTCTCCGGGCTCAGTCCTGGCCCCCCCGCCGCGGCACTCACCGGCGAGAGCAGCCACCCAGCCCAGGCATAGGCACACGGCGGCCAGGAACGCCTTTCTTCCCATCTCGCCTCCTGCCGCGGCACAAAAAGTTTCGGCGCGGGGAAAAAAGAAAAAAAAAAAAAAAAAGTTGGTTTTTGCTTTAGAAACTAACTAATGGTAGTTGAATACAAGTGCAGAGCAGAAGTGAGTGGGGCGAAGCCCTGCAGCCGCAGGCGCGCCCAGCACGGCGGGCCCCGCACGCCCGCCCTTATGTCCCGGCCAGGATGCAAATCTGCGCGCGAGCCCCCCGCGCCCATTGGGTGCGCGCCGCGGGGCGGGGCCGGCGCGGCTCGGGGCGGGCGGAGCGCGGGTTCGAGCCGGTCCTGCGGGGCACGGAACCGCACGGCACGGAACCGGACGGCACGGCCCGGGCACGGCACGGAACCGCACGGCACGGACCCGGCCGGCACGGCACGGGCACGGCACGGAACCGCACGGCAAGGCACGGGCACGGCACGGAACCGGACGGCACGGCACGGCTCGGCACGGCTCGGCACGGCCTGCACAGCGCCCTCGGCTCTGAGCCCTTCGCGGGCCCGGCTCCCACAGCCCTCCCACAGCCGTCTGGCCAGCCCTGCCCGCACAGTCGGGATGCGGCCCGGCGCTTCACCCCCTTGGTTCTTTCTGCCTGTGGTGACCTAGCTCTGCTGTGCCCCTGGTGGGGCCTTCCTTCTCATCCATGCTATTGCAGCTGCTAACTGCATTTTCTGGACAGTGCCTGCACGGGGCCTTCCGCTGTTCCCTTGAAAAATCTTTGCCGAGACCTTGTTTTGCCAGCACTCGAGGGCATACAAGTTTGGAGAATAAATGAATTTGCTGGAGACTGCATCTGCGCTCCTTAGAACTAAAAAATTGATTCTTTGAGCTCTTCAACTCTCTCTGCCCTCCTCTCAGAAATGTGGTTTGCAGTGAGATTTGCGTTGGCAGCCGCTGGGTGAAAGATCAGTTATGTAAGGACATTAATTTAATAACAATACCAGTTTTCATTTCATTGTGCAGTTTGTTGCCAAAGACCCAGCTTCATAAAGAAGCTTATGACACAGAATGAGTGCTCCCTGGGTTTTGCAATGTTAAGCAAATGGGATTCACTTCAAGGGTAACTGATCTTTCTCATGCCAGGCACCTTAGGAGACTAAAATATATCTGGTTTAGATTAGCAAGACTATTCAATAAGAGATTGCTCAAGTGCACCAGTACTGGACCATCTTTCCAACTTTAGATTACACTAAAAGATCAGTAAGAACTATAAGTCAGAATACATTTCCCCCCAAGACACAACTAGAACTTCCTCCACCACCAATCCCTATTTATATCCAGAAGGCATTGGAAGAATATAGTGGGGGTACAAACTGTTCATGCTGAGACTTTCTTTTCCACTGAGATAACAGGGTGACAGGGAGAGGAGGAAGCTAACACAGTGGGCGAGGCAGGGAGAGAGAATGGGGGTCAGAGACAGGGGATTGGAGGTGAAGAGGACTGGGAGTAAGGAGAGACCAGCCTTCCTCACCAGAGGATGACGGTGGTGTGAGCAAGGAAAAACATGGTTTGTGCTGCAGCTTGCTAAGTACTGAGCATATCCTCTCACACACAGTGTTTGAGATCCTCTTGTCAAAACAATAACAAGAATTTTTTCATGTCTTTCTTTTCGCCAAGGGTGGACTAAATAATGAAATTTCTCTTGATCTAATTTGGTTGAAACTCTATAGTGTAATTTCCCCCTTAGAAATCAGCCTGACTCTATTTAGGGTCAGACATCCTTCCTAGAAAATTCCGTTCCCTGATGGCAACATTTGGCAAACTAAAAGAACAAACACGGTAAGACCAGCTGCTGTAAGGGAGTCAGCCAGGCCACCCTGAACACAGGTGATGTCACCTACCCATCAGAGCAAAACAGAACTTGAAGTCTCCTGATTTGCACAACTACATCCATGGCTACTGCAAGAAAAAAAAAAGCTTACATTACGGAATGACTGTGGGAAAAGAAGTTTTAACTCCTTATAGGATCAGATTAAGCAGGCAGAAAGGAGCAGTGGCAGTGCTTGGCACGCCAGTCCTGAATGGATTACTGGCCCCATCTGCAAATCCACAAGATGTAATCAGACTTTCAGTTAATTCCCAATACAGATTGTGAAAGTAGCCCATCAATAGCAAGGGCAGGCAGCCGATTTACTCAGAATGAAATCTAATTTATTTCACTGAAAATCCTTGTTTGCATAATTTTTTGCTCATGACCATGCCTCACTTTAAGAGGTCTTATGCAAAGCCTCCACCTAATTAAAGAAAAAAAAGGAAGAGAAGGAAGATTAAAATCAAAACACTAAAAGAAAACTTTTAAGTCATGAAAGATGGGGGGAAGAGGATAATTCTGGTTTCTTGGATCTTAAACGAATTGCCTACATCTGTTGTAAACTCAGATGCAAAATAATCTGAAATAGAAGGGACACAGCACATTTTCCAACATTTAAAAACCATTTTTCCCTTGCAGATAATCAAGATCAGATGGAGAATTAGCTTCATGGCATCAACTCAAGGTCCTTCAGTGCCATCATTAACTGAACTTCAGCTTCTCTTCCTTCTGAAATAAATAATCCTAGAGGGGAAAGCAAAGCTCTGTCTGTAAAACAGAGCCTGCTTTATAGTACTCGTGGACTCCAAAGTGGGTGGAAGGTAATATAGTGAGGGCTAAAATACATTGTTTCTAGTAAGGACAGGGGGAAGCCTGGAGAATGGAGAGAGGAGTTGCATAACTAGACTGGTACTTGCACGCACAGACCATGCAGAAAGTTAAGCCTAAACAATTCCAACACAACATGGGGAGCGTTGGTTTCTGTGGTGCAGCTGTGCTGAACCCCGAGCAAACTCACCGGCCTCACACAACACCAATCCAGGGGAGAACCAACCAGAAAATTTCATTTCCACGGCAATGCTCCAACGAGAGCTTGAAATACAGGGAGAAGGGAAAGGGGGTGACACAACCTGACAACCTTTGAATGTTTTTGTACTGCTTTAATATAAAAGATTTGATAATAGAGGGTAAGAAGTCTTCCAACAAAAGTATCTACTTAGAAATACGCAGAAAACATGTTCTGGTCTCCTCTTTTCCTTTCTTTCTGTAAATATTTGAACTTTTTCATTCCCCACCCTGAAGAAAAATAGTGAAAATAAAGCCAAAAAGTTGGAGTGAACTGCCAGATGATTTCTGTACTACTAAGTTCAAAGAAACAAACAAAAAAGGATAAGTTTCTTGAAAGACATCAGCGAAATGTTTTTTAAAATATATTTTTCTGAAAATCAGCCATTTTTAATGAAACCCTGGGTTGGGAATACAAAATAACTCTTTTTTGCCTGTTTCAATAATCACTAACTGAGTGACATAAATAACTTTACATTCAGTGGAAGTCCTCTTGTCTTGGGCTGAGCCTCTTACTTTGTTTCTAGTAAGGAGCAACACAGCATCAAACCATCCAGGCTAGGGAGCCTGTCCCACCAACACTCATCAACAGGCCCTTTCGGTGGCACAATATTTGCCTGCTCTTCCACACTGGCAGTGAGCGTGGGCCACAGGTGCCTTTCAGAAGGGACAGGGACAGCCCAGTGATAGGCAGTTGTGCAGGCAAGTGAGAGCTAGAGTTACAGAAAAGTCTGTGTGTGGTGGTGATCTTGAATCTTCCTAAATGGGCAGCAGTGGGAAAGGTGACAGCAGGAACTACCTGGGTGTCTGTTTACCTGGGTGTTGAACTTCACTGTTAGTACCTGGAAGAGCTCAGCTGAAGACACAGAAATATGGAGAGCTATGCAGCAGCTGCACCTCTGACTGCAAGAGACAGGACACCTGTTCCTCCTGCTAACTTTTCTGTTTCTCAGAGAGGTTCTTTCAGTCTTTGGTGTCACACAGGAAACAGGAGGAGGCTTGTGTAAAATAGCCTTAAGCTATTATGTCTTGCCTTTATTTGTCCTTTCTGTTGCTGCGCTATCTATCACTTGTCGTTATGTTCCCTGCTTGCCTTATCTCACAGACAAGGTCCTCCCACTGATTAGCACAAGGATTCGTTCCTCTTCATCCCAATCTCTTGTTTCCACTGCACAATGTAAACTACTGATTCCTTAAAAAAAAATAGAGAGATATGGAGTAGAGCAGGATGCCCTGCTCTGGTAGTGAGCTGCGGATCTGGTTGTGGAGTAAGCTCGCACTACGATTTTCTCAACTGTGCTTCAATTAATTATCCCAGTGATGGTAGTGCCTGCCAAAGTCAGCTAGCTGTCTTGCCAGACACATCTTTCAAAATGCAATGCCAAGGGAGAGACATTCTGGCACCCTGTTTGGGGTGGAGTGTAGGGGAGTGTAGTCCAAGTCCCCACTCATTGGCCATGGGGCCGGTGTTCTGATCAAGTATGGTCCCCCTCACTATCCCTCACGTGGCTCCCAAGTCATGCCTGCAGTAGGTTAAAGATGATGTTGTCTGAACCTTTTGCAAGGTTACGAAAATGTGCAAGGTCAGGGGGGAGAAGGAGAGAGAGAAGAGCTTTTGCCGGACTGAAAGTGCTCAGTACCAGCAGTGCTCAGGCGCCTGTAACGGTGGAAGAAATTTTGCCAGCAGTGTGCCTGATGGAGAGACTTCAGCATCCCCTGCTCTCTCTTGTTCTTCTCCTGCAATTTGCTAAACCCATATCTCTAACCATGGGAACAGAGCCTTCTCACTCAGGTCCCAGCCTGGCAGTCTGTGTCCCTGCTTGCCAAAGGGAGAGCGAGTAGGATGAGAGAGAAATGCACAGCATCACCACGGTGGGAAAATGAATGTGTCATTTCCATCTCAAGAAATGTATCAGGGAAGAGAATCCACTTCTCCGGCCTCTGGGCTCTCCAGCAAGGGAGAGGATAATTGCACACTCTCTGCCTTTCCTTTATTTTGCTCTACAAAGTTGACAGATGGTGTGTGGTGCAGCCAAGGCTGGATTCCAACTTGTATCTCCTTTAGTTGCTTGCAACTTACTGAGAACAGATTCATCCTTGGGCTGACATTTCCATCTCATCCCAAAGGGGATTTGTTTTAATTTTCATTTAAAGTTTCGGCTGAGTTAGCATTGCTTCTCTGAAATTTTGCAACTGGTAAGTAAAAACACCCTCTTGGCCCAACACTCCTGCTGTGGACATGGGACCCAAGTGCTCATGGAGTGAGGGGTGTGCTCCCAAATGACAGTTCAGCCCGCATATGGTCAAAGAACACTCGTGCAGTGCCTCCAGGAACTACAGATAAATCCTGCAGCGATTTTGTGTTCCTAATTTCTGTGTGTATCAATTTTATCTCTCATGGAGGTTTAAAAGATTTCAAGCAAAGCCTGAGCTCAGATAGTGATTTGTCTTCAAAGTACGACTAGAAAACAGGCTGACTTTACATATGCACAGTAAAATTTCCCTGTCTGATCTATTCTATTTGTCACACATAAAACCCCAACAAATAGTATTTATTTCCACCTACTTCTTTCATTGCATTACTTCACTACCTTGACAAGTATGCTGACATTTTTAGGAATATAAGCAGCTGTGGTCTCTGCCCCAGAGATACTCCTGCCAAAACTAAGACATGGCAACAAAGAGAAGACACAAAGAAGAGGAGAAGGGGAGAGGAAGGACAGGGGCTGCAGCAATAAGGTCTCACTACACATCAATAAACTCCAAACACAATGCAAACTACAGGAGAAGCTTGAAAAATGGCAGACCTGATTCTGTGGTCGTGGAGGGCTTCAGATCCCATAAACAGGATTCTCCAAGTTTGAAAATCACATTTTCCCTGGAGGCCCTTCTTTCAGAAACAGCCTGTGAGGGAAGTACATCAACTTAGCCTTGGCACCAAATCATGTCATCATTGTCATCTGCAGCCAAATATCTGGCAAAACTTTTTTCTGTTTTTAAAGTTGTAAAATACTCAGTTTGTAACGTTTACTGTGCAAGTCACGTGCCTGTCATTGAAGACATTGCCATGTAGCACGCCACAGAAAAGGCACATTCCAGCTCCTGCTGGAGTCCAGGGGCACCAGCTCTGCGTTATCAAGGGCAGCCTTGGAAGCAGAAAGAACAGCCAGTCCACTTCAGGGTCCTCTAGACCAGCCGAAGCACACACAGAGCAGATGGAAACTTGGCTGATTTTATGTTCTCTGACACCACCTTCCTCCTGACTCACTGCTGCTGTGCCTCAGTGCTCCTGTGGGATCACAGCGGACTGCAGTGAGACCCAGGTGCTGCTGGAGGGGAAACCATCCTCTGCGGCCCCTAAGGCCATGTGTCAGCACTGTACAGGGAGAGTGACAAACTGAGGCACCAAAGATTGAAATGGCTTGCCCCAAGGCTTTGTACAGACTTTGTACAAAGTTAGAAGCAAAAAGAGACCCCAAGCACACACTGCCATTGGCAGGGAGGCACTCCATTCACTGTCCTTCCTAAGGGATGTAAAACCAGAAAAAAACAATGGAAAATTGGGAAAAGTATTTTCTGCCTCCACCTCCTCTGGAAGTCACTGCTATCAGGCTCCATCAGTACCTTCATCTCCCCCACATCCCCATCTCCCAGAGAGTCTTTGGATTCCACTGGGTAATTTTAGTTTTCATGTATAGTGGGGAAAAAGTAGTCATGTGTGTTTATACACAAGTCTGCGGTTGTGCAGATGGTAGGACATCAAACAAAAATGGTTATTCTTATAAACCTTCCTGTTTTCATGCTATGGCAGGCACCTCAGTAAATGTCCCTGTGTTTAAAGTTATAAAGAGGCCATTCAAGGGATCACTGAAAGGCTTAGAAATCTCCGAGGATCAGACTCCAGGCATGAATTAGGTAATGGTCATATTAGCAGAGCCTGTTTTTCCAAGGCAGCTGATAACATTGTAACTACCAAACTGTGACATAAATTTGCCCCAGGAAACAAGCAGAATAGCTCTGTGGGTTGTTTCAAATTACTTATCCTGCGGGAATTTTAAGAATTCCTGTTGAATAATTAGGGACATGTGAACTTGATTTTCGACCGGCCCGATTCCATGAGAACTCTGACAATGCAGCTCTTTTAAGGAATATTGGTTCCTTTGTTATTGAGTGAACTTCTTCCTCAAATTTTACAGTGTTATGATTTAATGTCATTCACAACCTTAAGTATTATTTTATGTTGGAGTAAGAAGTAAGTTTTCCACTCCTTTGCATGTAGGAACATAAAAGAGTTTTTTTGACCTAAGGCAAACATAATTTTCTTTTTATTTTTTTACCTAGAACTCATGGGAAGATAAAATCAGATTAATTTCCTAGTGCGTACAGTATTGTGGATTTATACCACTGAGGTGGGGATGTGGAAGCAGTGAAAACTCCCTTTGACTAAGTGGGAAAGTCCCTGGAACACATCTGCTTTGATGTTGGAAGTGGACCCTTGCACCAGCCCCCCCTGGACCAAAGCTGAGCTTTTGCTGAGCACAGGAGCACACCACAGGTTGGAGCCTCAGCCAGCATAACCATGCTGCAACAAGGCCTGTGTGCTGGAGCTAGGCTTTTCTTTTCCAGTGACAAGAAATTATTAACCCTCTACTGCTGATTTATGTTTTTGTCTAAGCACTGAGGCTTTCCTGAGGCCGTTTTGATGTAAACCTGACAAAATCTTGTTTTGCACAAAATTTCCCACAGATTACCTAATGGTCTCAGGCTTCTCAGTGCTCTGTCTTGCCACAGCTCCTGTTGGATGCCTTAACTTTTCTCCAGTTCAGGATCAAACAAGCATTTTCCCATCTAGGAACCACAGCACAGATTTTTATGCAAAATGCATTTTCTATCCCTTCCGCATGCTCAGATTACTCCTAACAGAGATGGCTTTTTCCAAGGATGCCTGCATTTACCAGTCACTCTGGAGACATCTGGCTGCTTGATGCTTGATGAAGACTCTCTTTTTGGCAGCAGTCCTGACGTAGATGTAGTCTTGAGTTCAGGTCTTAGAAATGCCACCTAAACCTGCTGTAAGAGCTGCTGCAGAAGACGAGGTGCTGGGAATGGGATGACACTGCCCTTCCCACTGGAGAGGTTGGCTGTGCGTGAATCCAGCCCACGCATACCTGTTCCACCACACGGAGAAGCAGAAGTGCATACAGTTATCACCTGGTGATTTTCTACAAGTGGTGTGGTTGAGGTACAGGGTTGAACTGACAGGCCTGAGAAGAAACTACAGAAAACGCAAACAGCAGAAAGAATGAACACTACTGAGTCTAGCTTAAAAACTGCTAGGCTTTCTTTGTTTTGTTTCAAAGGACAAATGCTGGGGTAATTTTTATTTGCCTTCTGGTCTTTACGGTTTAACATTCTCAACACTAAACTCTCCTCTGTGGCCATGAAGGCTAAACATTTACTCTTCTGTAATGCAAGCTGTGAGTTGTAAGCAATTGCAGAACTGGAAGGAGAGTCTTACATAAACTACCTGCTTCCATAAGACAAGCCCTCATTCCTGAAAGATTCAACCCCTTTTAGGACTAGTGAACAGTTCACAAGCTGCCACTGGTTTTCTCTTGTTTGCTAATCTCTCTCTTTTATCATTTATTTATATTGGACAGCAAACTAGTGGAAAACCACTCTCTGACTCCTTCAGTAGTTCATATCTGGGTATTGTAGTTTGTCATCTCAGCCAAGCAGGGATTTTTTTAAAAATTGTTTTATTGATTCCTGTATTTTTTTTTTTCCTTAACAGACTTGAGAGAAAAAAAAAGCTTTGTAGAAGTTAAAAACAGCCTCAAACGAGCTTCCATTTGAGAACATGGTAAAACCAGGTGCTCCTTTCACAAGAAAGACCTTAAAAAATTCTTTCCTTATGTTTTAGGGACATTACAGGACACTGATTAGAGGGAAGAACTACCCTGCAAGTTGCTTTGCAAGCAATTGAAGAGGACAGTCCTTCACTGTTTGGTTCTGGGCTGTCACCTTTATTCCTTCCCAAGATAAAGAAGAGACAGACAACAGAGCAAACAAAGCTAATGGATTAAGGCAAATTTGGGGCTGATTAGGCATGGTAAAGGAAGGAGTCAGTGCTCCGTGGATAATTCTCGATGAAACAGCTGCAGGCTTCTCTTTTGAGGCAGAAGTAGAGCTCAGCAAAGTATTTTCAGCCTAAATAGTTCTTGGCTTTGAAAAGTTAGGTGTGACTCAATCACAGTATTTTGCAGTTTGGGGTTGAATTAACTAAATTCCTCAAAATTAAAAAGTAATCCATCTAACATTTTTGTTTTGACACTTTTAAAGCAAAAAATTGATTTTTAAAACTTTCAGGTTTAGAACCTCGTTTTAAATTTGTTTTTGAAGAGTAGAAAAGGAAATTACCACACAGCTCTTGACATCAAATTTGAATATTGAACGTTTTCTTACCTAATTTGATTTGATTTGATTTGATTGATCACTGATGGTTTTAATAAGTATTTGTGTTTGGTCTTAGGCAGGTATTTCAATTTTTTTTCCCTTTCCAACTTTCATTTTTCCAAAGAAAAATAAACCCATAGTATTTTTTAATATCATTTTTGTCAAAAATGAAACCTATCCCCAAAAAGTAATTTCCGCAGCTTTATAGTATCAGCATAAATTTTTTAAATCTGGAAATTGAATCAGAAAATACACATACATGAAAAATACAAATGACAATTCATAATTTGGCATCTGTGTAATTGTTGCATTTGCTCTCTGTGAAAAAGTATTTTCTTTTGGAATAGCACACTAAATACCATTTAAATCAGCCCTAATTAGCTACTAGTAACTGCAGAAGCTGGCAGTGGAGGCTTCCTTACAGTGAAACAAGACCTTTTACTAGATTTTTTTTTCCTGGCCAGATAGCCCTCCTTCTGCAAGGGTTTACACATCTGGAAACAAAGTCTGGTACCTCCTCAAAGAGGAATTACTGATTATCCCGATAAGGTTGGCAAGGGAGCAGGCTCATTCCTCCCAGCCCAGCCTGTTTGTAGATTTGGGTGCTGCTGAAGCACAGAGCTGGGAGCACTGATTGACTTGAGCAGGGAACAGTATCATTTTCCTCCTGGGGGGCTGCTGACATATGTCAGTGTGTGTAGCTGTGCCTAATTACTCCTTCTGCTGCACTTGCTGACACTCAGTGAGAAATCCCCTTCCCCAATTATTTTACCATGGTTGGATGCTGGCATAGAGAACAAGACTTACAGGAATGATATATTTCCTCACCACCTGTCTTCCAATGATTACAGCATGCATTGTGGAAGCTAAGTTTCCAAAACTTCCATAGGCTGGGTTGCCCTAGGAACAGGAGAAAGGAAACAGTCTGGAGGAAGAGGTCTCTTGCATCTTGAAACTGCAAGTGAAATTTATACGGACAACTCCCTAGGAGGGTATGGCCTCTGGGATCACGTGAAGTGTGTAAAACAGCTGATGAATCCAGCATGTCTGGAGGCACATATTCCCTTGTGTCAGCCAGCTAACTAGCGTTAGTCACGTGGAGTGGTGTATCTGCCAGCCTTCCCTTAAGCACCCGTTCTGGAGACAAAATTTTGGACTGGACACAGAATGGGTATAGCCTTGCCCATCCATCTGTCCATGTTCCTTATAGCACTCCCGTAACATCCAACCCAAAATTCAAAGTCCCGAGGTGTATGCACCAACCTTTTTGAAAAATGTCATGAAAAAAGAGATTCTGAAGCTCCAGTAACTCCAACCTACAAAAGATACAGCAGATTCATGCAGAAGTTTGCTATTTTCTATGCTGAGTAATTCTTGCAGCATCTCTACAGCACAGAAGTGGGCTCCCATCTACCTGAGAGGAATTCAAGTAGGTTCAGTCCACTAGCTTTGTGTGTTATGACTGCACAAGCTGGAAAGACTTCTGATCTTTTAAAACATTCAAGATATGTGGTCAAACCAGGGAACATGAAAAAAATATTTGCTTCTTGATTAAAAATCCTGCTGAGAATAAAAATACATAAAATGTAAATTCAGGTTTTGATTTCTCCTTCATATGTGTTTGTATTGCAGGAATACACCCCTTTTCTTAATCTTTTTCTTGTCCTGACTGCTTTTTCCCTTGTTCTCACTTAAGAACGTCTTTCTCTTTCAGCACAGTAAAGCCAAAGTTGTGTTTCAGGGTCCTTGCACTTGGGTAAACCAATGCAATAAATGATTGCTTTATAACCACAGAGGAGAACCAGGCCTGTTCCCCTCTAGCCTCAAACTTGCTTAAGCCTCAGCCTGGTGTTTTGTTCCAAGACCTTACACCATCCTTTCTCTCTCTACACCCACATTCACTGGAAAATTAACCTCTTCCCCAAGGATAGAGAAGGGCTATCTCAGTCCCTTGAGAGTCCAGCCATGACCTTTTTAAAAGTTAGAGGCCTTTCCTGTATGACACAATACCCTGGAGAGAGTACACAGCTTAAATTGCGTGAACTGTGCTTGCCTTGCAGCCAGCCCTGCCAAGTGATTGCTAAATGGACCTCGGCATCCACAGCAGTTGCTTATCTACATCCTGCAAACACCATCTCTCTGTGGTGAATCTGGGGATTGATGCAGCTTTGGAGACAGGTATTTGAGGCAAGGTTGATGTGCACACCACAGACTGAAAACACTCCATTGTAAAACTGCTCTTTGTATACAACTGAGGCATGTCCTCTCCACCACCTGAGATTTCTCATTCATTTTTTGGTTTAGGTCATTTTTGTTGTATGAAGTGTTTGTATCTGTTTCCACATAGTCTTGTGCTGGCAAGTGACTTGGTTATCAGATACCTTCCGTGTGAAACCTTGTCACGGGTTTCAAGTAGGGCCTCCAAAGCGCTTTAAGCCGTTACACAGAAATGTCCTGATCCAGCACAGACTTACTACAGCAAAGAGTTTATGTGCATCCTAACTGGAAACACACCACCCTCATAAGACTTTGGTTGACTGCAGGTCACCCAACAAGGTCTGCTGAGACATAAGTGGAAAAAATGTCTGAGTACCACGTCTTGCATGTTTTGCCCCCTCTTCCCCTCTAGAGGGGCAGTAGTCACCACTTTAAGGTCCTCCAAGCCCCAGAGCACTATGGCAAACAGCCAGCATCGCAGCCCTTCCTACTCACATGTTCAGCCCTGCAAACCCTGAGAGAGTCAACTGGAACAACACTTTGGGACAAAGATGACTCAGTTGCTATCCCTCCACCCACTCAAGTCCCTACCACCAACTTTTGGCAGTTGCCTTCTAAATTTTTCCCTTGCTCCTTGTCCCTCAAGAATATAATTCAGCCCCCGGAAAGTCAAACATAAGTTCTAAGAGCTGTTCAGCTAATTCAGCCAGAGAAAAGTTCCAGTTGTTTTTCTTAGATTACACACAGGATTTGATGAACCGGAAATCAAAGCAGCTTTAGGGCCTCATCCAAGTCAGAGGGTTCTCCCACTGTATTCTGTGTGAAATTGGATGTCAAGACACGATCTCATACTGCAGATAAGAGATTTCAAAGTTTCTTAGAGGAACTCTTGACACTCATTTATTTCTAAACTGGGCACCTAAATCCATTCTGGAAGAACTCAGCATTACTAGACAGTATTAAAAGTAAACAGGACATTATGGAAGGAACTGTCTGCAGGAAAATATGGAAGTTCCTGTATGTTCCAGGTTGGGTGTTCAGACATGAGAGTTAAAAGGACACATAGTTCTGGAAAATCCATTATTGGTTTTCCATGCCCTCGACAAGAAGCTTGAGGACATTTCTGTTATATCAGGTGAGAGCAGGGGAAGAATTGAGAAAGTGAAAAGGAATTTTTTGCTAATTACATCATTAGATACAAAAGATAAAGGAGGAACCCTCTTGGGGGCTACTAAGACAGCAAATTAAAGGCAAAAGGCGCGGGGGTATTCCCATAAGTTTGCATCATAAGCAGTGACATGTGGAAGAAGGAACAAAAAATATCCAGACAGAAGACAATCATTATGCTACAGAAGTATACAGACTGTTGTGAAAATTCAGGAAAGAACAGCATGAATTGGTTAATTTTGCAACAGGACATAAACTCCTACCATTCATCCCTAGTGTACACTTAGGAAAAAGACAGTATTACACAAATTACGAAACATATTGCTAGTCCTGATCTATTTAAAATTTTCTTCATTATTTACTTAAATTAAATGCAAGCTAAGAACATCAGAAATATTTCTTAATATGTTTTTGCCTCAGGAAGGTCACTTGCTGCAGGAGAATTTATTCCAATGGGGTGGATCAGTATCTTTAACCTGTAGCTGTTTTTCAGCCATCAGATTCTCACCATAAGAAAATTGACCACAGACAACTTATTATACTGTGGATAAAACACAGTTTATGTCTTAAAGCTATTTGAAGCAAGCAATGCCTGTCCTAAAGCAGGTAATCCCAAATCCTACCTTCAGTTCAGATATCATATTCAATATTGAAATTGTAAAATTATCTGGAGTAATTCTGTCTCATATCTTTTCTCCAATGCATCTCTTGCAGGTCCTGGTTATGGGCATTTCAGGTCTGCAGGCAGGAACAGATGTGGCTCCTGAGTCAATACCTTTTTGTGGTGAACTGTTGAAGAATTTGTGTCCCCCAGGAAATGAAACACATTCGTACAGTCCTAAAGAGGTGCTGAAAGACTACATGCCATGACCTTGGAAGGAGAAAGGATAGCATAGGGCAAATCTTAATTTCAGACTTAATCTGAAAGACCTCAGTCACTCAAACCCCTGACACAAGGGCATCAACTAATATTCATCATGGACAAAATATCTTGTACCAGTTTCTCCCTCTCTGGGCCCACAAACACTATCAAAAGAGGCTAAACACTTTGCTATGCCTCAGTTTCCTCCCTTGGGTCTTTCATCTGCCAAACTCTGCAGAGGACGCATTGAGGTCCATAGCACTACACAACTGAGGTTCTTGGCCAACTGGTATTTCTAGGAGAAGAGCAATCACAGGCACAGTCAGTGTGCATTCTTGCACTGCTCTGAAAGCACACAGCTGCTTGCCAAACACAGCCATGACACTCCTTACCAAGAGCTGATATGGCCTTAGAAGGACTTACTCCTGAACTGGAGGAGAAAAACTTTGAAACCCAGTTCAAACCCACTCATGGAGCGCTTTGATAAGAAGTTGGGTGTCTGCTTTTGTGCTCAAGAAAACTAGACCTCATGGACATTGAAAAACCCTTTCACCATGTGCCTAGGATGTGAAAATAGTAAAAAGAGGACCCTGGTCTGAGGGAGCACCTCCAAGTTTCAGCCTAGCAGAACTAGCAGCATCTGGCACAACTCAGGTCAATGCTGATGCTTGCTAACAGGATATAAATGGAAGAAAAGATTTCTGAAATTCATTGACTAGAGCTACAAAAAAACACCAAGGCCCTTCTCTGTGGCATGTCCTGACCAGCTTATTATTCTGTCTCCTCATGAAGAAATACCCATTGGCTGCAAATCCAATAGTCACACAGTTTTCAGGGACACACACAAGGTTAGAACAATTTTTTTTCTTCCTTTTCTGCTACTGGGTGGGTTTTTTTAACTTTCAGGACTCAAGAGAGGTCCTGAGTAGCTGTGTATTCTGTACACATCCCCCCACTCCTGATGGGTGTTTGCCATTGCTACAGACACTTAGGAACAAATAAAGACCCTTGCTTACATGCCTTCTCATTCTCACTGGATGTCATGGGGGCTAGAGGGAAGTGCCAACATATCTCTCCAGCACTGTCATTCTTCAGAGGCTTTGCATGGCCACTTTCTCCATCATGGTCCTCCTCTTCCAGAGAATAGCATGCTGCATCCATCTGAGTGACAGCATCCAAAGTCTCACAACGGCTTCTGGTCAGGTGACCTATTTTTGTACTAAGTCCTAGGTTCCTCTTGTCCTGAGTAGCAGGAAAGACATCACAGTGTAATTTTCTTTTTAAAAGTTATTTTTATATTATTCACAAAGGATCCTTCTTCTCTGAAGTCAAGCCACACTAGTTTGTGCAGTGTGAGCAAGTGAGGAGTCATATTTTCTTCCTTTGTTGTTCTCATTGTCCTTCTTCCCATGCCACAGTCACCACCACCAGCACGGTTCTTGTAACAGAGTCTGAAAGTCCTGGAAGCAGCACACCTGGGGCTGAATGGCCCACTGCAACGACCAGGGCTTCCATGTTCACCAGCCCCTCGCACTCAGGGAGCTTAGCCATTCTCAGCTCTTCATTATCACAGCAGTGCCACAGAGTGCACCCAAGGAGGCTGCTTTCAGGGCTAATTCAGTCCCATGAGTTAATATCATAGCAGTGATGGTATGTCCTGCAAGACAGAAAAGCAGAGTTGAGGAAGGGCTGGCAACAGCTCCCCAGCCAAGTCTGAGGAGGAAACATCATGTGTTTCGTGCTGCTGCTGCCTCAGAAGGACTCTCTCAATCAAAGGAATTGGCCTGTCCATGTCAGCCTGGCCAATGATATTTGCAGCCAAGACCATTATGGCCACAGGTGGAGGAGCAGAATTTCCTAACTTAAGATGAAAAAACAGGGCATAACATAGAATATGCAAGTGATGAGCCTAAGGGGCTAATTTCCCTATAACTCCTCCAATGTAAGAGAAAAATAGTATGCAAGAAAAAATTTATAATGCATATCAAAGGGACTATCTGCAAAAGCTGTACTTTGCAGCCAATAGTCTGTGAACCCTGTGGGCCCAGAGGTGACACACCAGTTCTGCCTATTTTGGGTGGAGAGTTTGGACAGCCTAAGAATGTCTAAAATGTTGCTGGGTACATGTGATTTAGTAATCTGAATCACTCTCAAATTTTCTCTAAGAGTCTGTAACCAAAAATGGTAAAGTGACTATGTAAGAAGACAGTCTGAATCCACCCAGGAGAACATCCCACAGCTTGTCATACATCACTTTTCCAGAAGAATAGACTCCAGTGCTTTGCCACAATTTAAAAATAAATCATGAAAGTGTAATGTAAGTAGGCTCCCTAGAAATTATATACAATGGAATTGAAAATCTTTTAATTCACAGTGAACATCATCTGATGCTAATTATATTCGTCATTCAGGAGTCTTCATTCTGGAACAAAGGAATATTATGAAACAAATGGAAAAGTATTTAATAATGGTCATCTGATAAGGAAATGTATTCTTCATGCCTTGCTCTTGCTGCACAGCTGATGTTTAGGGGCTGAAATCATCACCCCTTGCCAGCAATTTGAGGCAAGGGGTAGAACATATAACCTTTTAGTCATGGGTGAAGACAAAAGGGTGCTAAAGTCACTGCCTGAGCTCCTAATGGGGTGTCTTCCACAAGGGTTAGGCTCCCCTGCCGGATAAGTCACATTCCTTCTCCATCAAGATCTAGAGCGGCATCTCAATGGTGTAGATCAAGAATCCCAGTTGCACAGGAGAGACCACATAAGGCCTGGTCCATCAGAGCTATTTCAACTCCTGAAAGAGCAGACATGCACTCTAACAAGCAGTTCCTAATAAGAAGTCAGGGAGAGCATGTGGTAGGAGAAGATCACCGTACAGCCAGGAATGGCCTGTTTGCCTTTGCCATGGGCAGCTTGCATGATGTCTCACATGTATTCCATATTTGTGTCAGACGTCATGCATAGTTCAGAAAACAGTGGTCAACCTGCTGTGCAAACAAAGGCAGAGTCATCCTGGGTTGTGGAGCTAGAGCACTGGCATGTGGTGCTGTGCAGTGGTCCAGAGCCGAGTTGGACCTGGTTCTTGTTGAGAGAGCTGCCCATCGTGTTTGTGCACTGTCCCCTGGCAGCAGGTGAACGGTGCAGCCTCCCATCAGCATGCTCAAAGCATACCACATGAGCAGTGCAATGGGCACATCCCAACCTGCCGTGTGATGACACAGAAATGCTCGGATAGAAGTTGTGCTCGGACCTCCACTTCCCTGAGCCAGGATGAGTGGCAACGTGGTTAGCCCCTTGTTTCAGTGACAGGAGTCCAGGGTGAGCTTGGGCATGTCACTTGAGGTATCCCATCCATTTCAGCAGTCCTTCCATGAGTGGACCAAGGATATGTTTTCTGCTCATAAATCTAATCCAGTGGTGCTGAGTACCGTGAGAGTCCTCCAGGAGACTCCTTGCCCACCCGGATGTTTACCCTGGAGTCATGTGTGCATCTGTGTAGTTTTTCCTGGATGCAAGACAACATTGAAGGGTGTTCACATTTAGACTTCAAATTGCCTGTGTGCTGCTTGCCTTTCTCCTCATGTGCCGCCCTCTCCCAGTAGCCTGCAGAGAGTCATCTCCTGTGATGGCACCACAGCCGTCCCCAGCCTGCCCAGTTGTCTTTCCTGGAGTGCTGATTCTCAGCAAAGTTACATTTCCAGTGCCAGGAACTTTCAACATCCACTTGGAATAGTACCTCCAGTCCCATTATGACGAAGAGATGGTGTCCTATGTGGTATATTTTCAGGACAGGAAATGGCTATCCATTGGGAAGGAAGATGGCACAGCCACATCTTTGTCAGTCTGTGCCATGGAGTGATATAACATGGCTGCAATCACGGTCACAACCCAGCACAAGACAGAGCTGCAATTGCCAGTGGCACGGTTCCATTGAGCAGACTGCATTAGCAGACCACTACAGAATTGACGAGATCATGGACGGCTGTTCTATAACATCACAGATAATCTCACCATGCCACCTTGTTCACAAAGTCTTCATGTTCTAGCATAAAACCACTTAGTCCTTCTGCCCCTGTAATTCCAGCAGGGAAGTGCTAACACAACTTAATTCCTCTGGGCGTTAGAAGCCAGACTGATTTCCAGACAAAATTTAGACACTGGATTTGGATGCTGTTGCAGTGTTGGGAAAGGTCGTGGTACTTTCCAACTGGGTACTACCTCTAAAGGCATGCCCAAATGTGTTCTTAAATTTTGGGCATTTAAGAGAGTAAGCAATGCCACCTACTGGCACCAAAAAGGAAAATTGAACTACTCCAGTGGGTTGGTGCGATGGAAAGATCATAAAGGAGAAGGCTGTCAGTGTTCTTCAGATGGTCTTTTGCAGCTGAAAGCGAGGCGGAGGCAAACAGGAGCTTTTCTCCTCACAAGTGTTACTCGGTTAAGCTCAGTAGGAAACATTTAGCAGTTGAGTCACTTGCTTTCACCATTTGAGAATGAATAATGAGTAAAGTAGCAACGAGACCTGGTGTTGATGTGGAGACTGCATGCCAAGGCAACCCCTGAACTTCCCCAGAAGGTGTACATGCAATGATTAGGTGAAATTCCACACTCGCCTAGCAATATTTGTGCATGAGTGCAAACTGGGTGTAGGAAAAGCCTCTGAGGAAGGCAAGAATCTCATACAGCTTCAGGGACTGAAGGATCAGTACTTCATTTCAGAAGGGGAAGTCATAAACACAAATTTAAGGCTAAGTCTCAAACACTGAATGGTTTGGCGGATGGGCAGCTGAGTAATTCCACTCTCATAATAACACAGATGCAGAGACATTTGCAAGTAATAGGCTTAGAACACATGAAAAGAAATAACAAAGCCTGTGACTAAACTACAGGCTATTCTAGAGGCAACCACCACTGTTTGTGTGTTCCCAGATCCTGTTTCCAGCTGAGGTGCACCGAGGTAAGCACTTACACAAGAGTTACTGCATCAGGGGAGAACATTTCCAAGGTGTTCATTATTTCCCAGTCCTGCTCCCTCTGAAGTGCAAGGAGCAGGGGATGCAAAAATCTGATAGACCACTGCCAGGAGCTAAACCAGAGGTCAGGTGTGTACCCTGGCAGGGCAAAGGAGGATGCCAGTACTGATGCCCTGTGAGGGCAGACTCCCTACTTTTCCTGCTGCAGAAGCCATCCTGCTTTTTCCTGATCTTGTTAAGGGTAGCTCTGACCATTTTGTCAGCCCCTGTTCTTGCAAGCACAAGTGGTGCCACAGACACCTACCCTGGAGCCAGTCCTATGTCCCTGGCTGCACCCAAGAAGTACTTTCCCCTTAGTTTGCCAAAGTTTCCTTTCTCCATCCTCCTTCATGCCCAAGTCAAGTTGTAGCAGGGCTATACACGAAGTCAGCATGTGAGCACAGGACAAGGATGGGTCCTGCATTCCTACCTCTGACATGCTGGCTGAGCAAAAGCACACAGATATTTTTTGGTTTCTGATGCAAGAAAATTAGTGTCAGTTCTATAAAGGGGGCTTCTTCTTTGCCTATTTCCCATCTTCCAGGAGATGCTGCTGTCTGTGTCCTTAGTTTACTATCATCATAAAGAGGTGGGTGGATTAAAACAAGGGATATTTGTGCTGCACAGCCATAGCTCTCTCTATGCCCCATGCTCAAACAGAGAGAGACAGCACCATGCAGTTTGCAAACATGCAAGACAGCTGGACACAGACTGGGAAAGGGGCTGCAGTGACCCCAGGGCTGTGATCAGACTGATGCAGAGGTGACAGAGAGAGCACAGCAGTGCCTGGACTCAGTGATCTTAGAAGTCTTTTCCAACCCTAATGATTCTATGATTCTGTGCCAGCTTCCAAGAGTATGTGCCTGCATTTGACCCTCTCAGTCAGAGGCTCATCAGCACTGGCCACAGCATGCCAGAGTTCCTTGCTCCCAACAAAAGTCCTTTTGGGTGGCACCATTCTCCCAGTGCCTCCAGATCCCATTTTCTTCTGTTGCTGTCACCAGTGGGGTGACGTTGTCAGAGCTGTCTAGAACAGCTGCACTAAGGCAGCAGCCAATGATGGTGTACTACCACCACCAGGTGTGGGGTCTTTCTTCCAGAATGTGTCCATACGGGGAGCACTGGGAGCTCACAGCCCGACTGGCACTACTTGTGAAACCTATGATCATAAATCTGTAAGGACTGTTCCCTCTTTTGTGTTGGCTCCCCTGTCCCATACTCTCCTTGCCCCTCTTTTGTGGCCTGGCCAATTGAACAGCTAGAAAAATCAGTAAAAGTACTGCTAGATTCATGGAAAATCCTTCTCGTTGCATTTTAGAGAGTCATATAGAAGAAACAGCCTCACAGCATCTTGCTAATGGTTGCTGGCATCCAAATGTAACAGGAAAAACCCTGAGGTACTGCAAATAGAGAGCTCAGAAACATAAACCAAAGTAAAGCACTGAACAGTGACAATGAGATGGAAGAAAAGCAGAGCAGCATGTGGTCCATGAGACCCTACCAGCTGCTGTCAGTCCTTGCAGACAGTGTATCTTTGGCTGTTGGTATACATTCTGACTGCTTTCCTGAAAAGTTAACGATAGGCAACAACAATAGTTCATAGATACAGCTTTTCCTTTTCAGTACTCTGTTTGGATTCTGCCCTGTGTTTTTTCATATTTTTTCTGCCTGTCGTTAACAGAGAAATCAATACATGAGCTGTGAAGTAAAAATGGTCCCAAAGAACAACAGAGAAATACTGAGACCCCAGCGACTAAAAAGACAGAGTATTACACAGTGAGTGCCTTCAAATTGTACTGTAGCTACAATTCAGTAAACTGAACATTCCATCAAGTGCATACAGATAGTTTGTTGTTGCTGAATTCCCTGTTCAGCTCTTGTTAATATTTTGTGATACCAGACCCTGCACAAGTTAATAAATTAGAAGAGATAACAATTATTTGCTGTTTAAATGTCTGAGATTGAAGATGTCTCTACAGAAGCATTCACCTTCTCCTCTGCCACCTGTTCCTGAAGTAATTAGTTGCAAAGGAAAAACAAATTAACAAGCAAACAAAAAATATAAAATCTTAGAGAGTACAAGTCAGAGCTTTGCTAAGACTGTTTTATTTTCACACCAGCTTCAGTTCAAATTCATTTAGGCACAAGCTCTATACAGTTTTATTCTTGGCATGGGCTGAAACTGCATTGAAGCCAAAGGAGCTGAAGTCATCCAGAATCAGAAGCCAAAATCACTGTAATAAAATAATATATTTATGACAGAAAGTGGATTTAGGCAGTGGTTTGGAAGAGATTGATTCATTTTCCTTCTCTGCCGCATTATTTCCTGCATGGGCTATCCCTCCCGGACACAATAGGATGTGTACCTCGTAGCCTAGTTGTTTTAATGCTGCTTCAAGTCATTGGTGGTACAACATGAACCCTGCTCAGATGTACTGCTTCATTTCAGGTCCAGTAACACCTTTCCAGGAGATGGACTGGACACTTGACTACAGTAATGTCTTAAGTCACATAAACCTCAACTAAATCCATACCACACATTGACTGCAGGTTAGCAAGGTGTTTGCATACTGCCAGGATAAGAAATAAAGTAGTACTGTACAGGAGAAAACCCAGACTAAGACCTTCACGAGCAATGGAGACAGCACTACCGCTGAGAAAGTACAAAAATCTCTCCCTGAAGGCAGCAGGGAGTGGAGCAGAAAGATCTCCCTTTTCCTTGCCCACATGGCAACCTAGCAGAGCTGCTGGTCACCTGAGCTGCAGCAGAGCCCTCCACTCAGTGTCACCATCCAGGCCCTGGGTGATTTATCTGACCCACACCCATATCTCGTGAAGGCAGTGACTTTGACAGCATTTAGGCACAAGTTCCAGACATTTAAACCGTGATCTCCTTCAGTATAGCATATCATGAGTAACCCAAAATGTTATTGTATTCCATACCTATCTGTGCCCCAGAATTTTCAATTTCTTAAAGACCCTGCAGTAGGGAAATGGAACTGGGTGGGTGGGAGGTGGTGGTACTGCGGTGCTTTTAAAGTTTGCTCAGGCAGGTAGCTCGGCTTCTTTTGCCACATGATTTTTACCTTTCCACTTGTATCTACTCATATTTGTTCCTTATCGGTGGAAAGGGATTGACTGAACATTACGGGAGGTGGAACATTCCCGAGTGGTCTCATTTAAATTGTCCAACACCAAGACATAGCATTATGTGGATGAAAACCCAGGATATTCCCCAGATATTACCTCTGCCCAGCCCTTGTGCTCAACAGCCTACTAACTCTTGTTCACCTGAGAGACTTGTCAATGTCCTGCCTTGTTGGGTTGATGTTTACAGACGTGTGGAACTGCTGACAGACTGAGCACAGCACCTACTGCAGTTCAGGAACTCACTTATGATCTGGCAACACCTAATTAATTCGAGGAGGGAGATGGCATCAGCTGCAAGCTATCAAGGATACATCACCCACAAAGAGACTAAAAATTATGCATGTAGAAACCAAAAATAATGCATGTAGAGACCTCTCCAAGCAAAACCAGGAAGATGCTTCTCATCCGGCCTTTACAAACCGCCAAGCATGGGCTCCTACTCTTCTACCACCACATATTTTTCCTGAATATGGGAAAAGGTTTCAGTTATGATGCATGAACAAGATCTGCACACCTCAGTTCTTTGGAAAAAAACAAGTAATAATTAGTTCAACACAATGTCAGCGGAAATAATATCACCTACATATTTTAATTGCTGAGGGCAGAAGAAGTTCAGGGTCATCCATGTGGATCAAATACTCCAAGAGACCACTGTGGAGCCCAGAAAAAAATGCAATGTTCTGTTCTGGCTATCAGCACCAATTATTAAGAGCAGGGCCTCTGCAAAATCTCTGCAGAGAGGCAATGGGCAGGAAAAGACATGTGATTGTGTTTCTGCACCCCATGTGAAGGAAACCAAAGGTGTAATACTGTGTCCAAGAACACTGCCCTTTAAATGCCCATGAGTAGGAACATCAAGAAAACTAGAATGGGCATTTGAGGCTAAAATCAGAGCAGATGCCTGGTACTGAGAGAAGGTGAGAGCTCAATCTGTTTAGCTCTTCCAGAAGTAACTAAATAGGCCATGACTGAAGTGCCAAAGTACCTCTGCAGGAGAGAAAATTCTGGATCCTGACAGGCCATTTGATGAAGCCAAGAAAGGTGCAATGGGAACCAACAGCTAGAAACTGAATTTTACAATGGGTTTAGAAATATTTGCAAAATTAAGGAGAAATTAACCATTTGTGGGAGGTACCAAGGGCAGCATATTTAGACCTCTTCTGGTGGAGCAAAGCTGGCTTGGCATATCCATTGTACGGCCATGAACACTATTGAGGCAATGCAGGCAATGTAGTGCAAGGCTAAATGGCATCATGGCACCTCCACTGCACCTTTCTCACCTTTGATTTCCTTCAGGTTATGCAGAAGAGGAAGTGCGTGAGGCTGGACTGCTCAGTAGCAGCATTACCAGCAAGCCTCTGTTTGGCCATTACAGTCCACTGGAACACTTCTCAGTCACAGCTTCCTACCTTCCTTAGGGAGGTTTTTAGATTTCTCTTCTCTCCTCATTTTTAAAAGGATAGAGCACCTCCTGGAGCCCTGGAATCTTACCCCCGTTCCTTTTTCCTCATGGCTCTTGCTATGTTTTCCACACTTCTGCTCAAAGGAGAGCAAACCTTCATTCCCAGTTCAGCCCTAACAAGTGAGAGAAGGACACCTTCAGCTAATTTACATCTAAGTGAGCATTTGTCAGAGTAGAGAATAAAGGTCTTACTGTGCAAAATGGCTCCTGTGGCAGCACTAATCAATAGTTGCTTGATGGATTGCCTGCCAGGAGTCTTTCAGGCACATCATTTCAGCTGCTAGACTTTCTGCTTGCTCACTGCTTAACAAAATAAATAGACATGAATCATGGTATTTAACATAAAGCTCCAACTCAGAATCAAAGCTGTTTAAAATGCACAGTGGTTTGCCCCACTCCATCCTTCCTTTCCCTTTGCTCATGAACAATGTTAAGTCCTGGCTTTTCTGGAACAGGCACAAAGCTTGAATGATAACCTCTTCACCAAGGATTGCCTTTTCATCAGTGATTGCATTCCCAATACAGCATTACATTCCTCATTGCCTCCTGAAACAGGAGCCATTTGGAGAGGAAAGAATGGAGATGTATGTCTGGGTGGCTGATGGGAGGCTGATATTTCACATACAGCTTTCTTAGCTGCTGTGATGCAATGCCTAAACTGTTCCCTCTGCTCCTGCACCCATTGTGCTGCTAATCTGTGTGAGAGCTCCCACCACTGAACTGTCCCCATGTGCAGCTGCATCAGATTTTAAACTACAAGAAGCAACAAGGATCTGGGATTTTCAGAAGCAACTGGCTTCCCAGTAATAATAAATAAGTGTTTGGCTCTCCGGAATTCCTAATTCTATTCAGAAACATAGTTTTTGTTGCAGACTTTTCTTAATCTGACTTTCAAATGGATAACACTTTTCTTGAAACCTTATACGCCTACAGCCCTCTAATAGCCTCAGAAAGGGTGAATAATCATAGCAGCAACTTTTTTTGGCCGGAGAGCAACATCGAGATCCATCTAGCAAGTTCTGCCCCCTCTCTTATCTTGCCAACCCCATCAACACCCTGTGGCACAACTTGATGAGGTGGGAAGCTTGAAATGATGCAGGATGCATATTCAGGCTCTGAGTAATTACTCATTTCTTGCTGACACCAACACCAGCAAAAGACCTCCAGGCCAAGGCCTGGGGTAAGGAATGGAGGTGCCAGTGTTTCTCCCATCAATTCCCTGGTTGACCTTGCCCCTGCACTCTTTGTAAGCCTTCCCTGCTGCCCCATCCCTCATCCTCTGACAGTCAAGAACAGTGGTCAGGCTCCTCCGATCCAGACTTCTTCACAGCACGGAGTTTTGGTTCTTGCCCACTTCTCAACCCTTCAGCCCATTCTGCCTTTCAGGCCCTTTCATGACAGATTTCCCTTGCCACTCTCCCAGAGCACCACCATCCCTTGGACTGTGCCAGGGGGTTTTGCATTCTGGTAGGATGTTTTGAGTTCTGCTCTGGCACACTTAGGGGGCTTCTGCCTTTTCTCCTCCCTTCCCATGGGTATCCATGGCTGCAGCAACCGATCCCTTATCCCTGCCATGCCAGACAGGCCCATGAAGCCACTGAGAAGGGAGCTGAACTCTTCACCTCCCCCTGGGGAGCACCACTCACTGCTGCTCTGACCCCTCTGACTCCTTCAGCAGCACGGGCAGGTGCCTGGCAGGGGACTTGGTCTGTGAATGGCACAGGTCACACAGGCCCCTCCCCGCCTGGCAGCTGGGCACACAGGAGATTTCCCAGTCCTATGCAGCTCAGGGCAGAGCAAACAGGGAGAAATCTGGGGGCTGAATGCTGGAGCATCAAGAAGGACGTACCAAATAATCTGGGTTCAGATGAGAGAAGGCGACATCTGAGCAAGAGAACATTGCAGCTGTGCACACACAAAGAGTCCAGGTAGCCAGGATATCCACAGGAGGGAGTTTAGCAGCAAAGAGGTGCTGCACCCTGTTGCATCTGAGGGTTTTGCAGCAGACAGCTACTTGCTGGCATGCTGTGGGGCAGCAGAAACACACAAGACCTGGGTGTTGCTGGGGGCATGCATGCTTAGAGACAGGGGCAATGTCATTTTGGAAAGTCAGATGGGAAATCTGACTTGGAAAAGTTGATGGGTTACAGACACACCTCGAGTCCATGAAGCAGCAAGAGGGACTTTCAGTTTGAAAGCTCTTTCTCTGCAACCCCACTTCACCACTCTCCACTTTCAAGGGAGGCCGTCCAGGAATGGACTTAGAAAGCCAGAAAGGGAGTGCGTAACACTGAGCAGTATCAGAACAGTGCATGTTTATCCTGCTGGATGGAGTTCTTGTGTTGTTTTTGACAATGCTACAAATACCTTTTGGCCACACGATACATGCAGAGCACAGCAAGCATGGCACCTCTTTTGCAGAGTGAAAAGCAGTTTAACTAGGCACAAGATGGGTCACTTGAAATCTTCCCATCAGGACTTTCCAAGCTCAAATGTGTGGCAACTGCAGGGTGACATTTTCAGGAGCACCCTTTGCAAAAGCTGGGACTCACTGCACTAAAGGACACAGCGAAGTCAGTCAACTCATCCATTGTCATCATGTGATGACAGCTTATTGCCAGTAATGATAACCCCATCCAGTGCTTTGCAGTCTGAGCAGTGCTGGCATTATCAACAAGGTCATTTCTAGCCTTAGTATCAGGGATTATTTCTTATTTGCATCATCCAAGGAAAAATCTTGCATTCAAAACACTTTGTTATAGTTTTGAGAAATCCTTCAGTTTCCAGTATCCTTGTCCTTCTTCTTCATCTTAGTTGTAATCTGACATACCCATGTTTAATAATTTCTGTGTTAGTAAATTCTTTAAATTATACATAAAGAATTCAAAAACAAACAGAGAAGACCTTGAATATTTCATATTAAAACTAAATGCTTTATGATTGCTTATAGAGTGAAATTAATAAGGAGACAGTGCCAATGCTGTTTAATTTATGTTGTGCTTAAGTAGAAAAACAGGGTCTAGGGCTTAGATTTGTTTGAAGTTGCACTTTCCTCTTCTCACCTGGCAGGATGGAAATCCTAGGGCAGAACTTCTAGGGCAGAGCTAACATCCACCCTCGAACAAAGCAGCTCCTATTTTTGTTTTTTGTGAGTAAAACCAGCTTTAAGGACAGTTAATAGTAACAACCATCTGATCATGGAAAAATGGCCACAGTGTGCCTGTTTCTTTGTCTTTGTTTTTCTCTCTTTCCTAACTATTTTGTCTACTAATCTTCATGCTCTGCAGGCAGTCAGTGCGCAGGCAGTGAGTGCGCCCTGACCCTACTAGCACTTAATGTCAAAAGGTTCAATAAACATCTCATCCTTGAATTTCAGCTTGGGCATAAATCTTTGGAACAAATCCACAGTCTGGAGGCATGGGAGGCCTACATATTGCTTAGCATAACAGAACTCTAACACAGATGATGACAGCAGCACAGGTGACCACAAATACATTGGTTCAGTTCTACTGCTTGGTCTGAAAGTGGGGTTCTGCACTGAGCTAAGAGAGCAGCACATATACTAGAGATGTTAGTCAGAATTGCAGAGATTCAGTCAGTTGCAAAGTCTTCCCTGATGACAATTCGTAAACTAAACAAGCCAAGAGCAATAATAAAGGATAAGACCTAGAAGGGATGATCTTCATAAAGGAGGTAAAGCTGTCAAAGTGCTGGAGGCAGCTAAAAAAGGAGGGTGACACAAAGTGATTCACTGCTTTTTATGGGAAAGGGAAACTCACCTTCTAGATGTGCTCACAAATTCCTGGGTGACCCAGTTACTTAAGCTTTATGTGCTTTGTTTTCCACCTGGAGGAGAATAGCTCACAGAGAAGATACATGATGTGGTCAGTTACAACAACAAAAGCACTAAGGGGCATAGATAAGCAAAGAATGACATACTCCAAAGACACCAGTAATACCAGCAGACAGAAGAGTAACAGTAATAACCATAGCAGCATTACACCATTCAAGGTGAGACAGTGCAAGAACTGCAGAAACTCACCAGGCTTCAAGGCATACCTACAGAGGAAATAGGGAATAAAAGTTGTACTTCAACAGCAGGTACCTGAATGGACAAGGAGAGGCATGGGCTTTTTTCTTCCCCCTTCTCATTTTAATGTCCTTTGGCAAAATGAGGGTTCCCTGGAGTGGAATGACAAACTTGAAAATCGCATTACATAAGCATGGATTTGGTTTTCTTCATCTTTTTAAAACAATTTAGATGAGAGACAGATCAGAACAAACTTACAGGGGAAGTTTTCTGGGTTTGGCACCCCAGTGAATCCACAGTTTGTTGCCCAAAATGCTCAATTCTCAGCTGATGAAAGATAGTAGATGTCCTCTGCCTTTAGCACCTAAGTGATCTTCCCGTGCACTTGTGGGAGCTGGGGTCAGTTGCCCCCACTGTGACTTCAGCAGCCAGAATTTTTCAAGTCAAAGACCTTAATGCTTGAATCAAGTGGATATCTAAACCCCTCAAATTCAAGGCATTAGCCTTGGTGAGTCAGAGGGAAAAGACTGCTCCTTTGATTGATCGCATCAGTGACTCAAAGCCAAGTACACATTTGAACAAGTTAAACTCTCCCCAGGGCTCACAAAGCACCATGCCAGGTGTTTTGCATTAAAGTCGTACCAGTCTCTAAAAG
Organism: Atrichornis clamosus; assembly: GCA_013400975.1. Lineage (NCBI taxonomy): Eukaryota > Metazoa > Chordata > Aves > Passeriformes > Menuridae > Atrichornis > Atrichornis clamosus. The sequence goes on from WBMZ01010366.1 coordinate 78,069, forward strand.
CCAAGCGTTTTGCAAATCTTAAGGATTAATATTTATTGGTATTAAATGTACACAGCCAAAGCCCCTGCCCTGAAGAGTTTGCAGTTTAAATAGTATAGGCAGAATTAGCAGGCACACACACAGCTCTGGCCCAGCTGGGGAAGCTGAGGGTGAAACCTCTCAGGCTCCTGGGCACAGAGGCAGACCACGGTGCAGCTGTGATGTTGTGAGCACCTAAGTAGCTCCTACCACGAGCACCAGACCCTTCTCTGCAATCATGAGAGGCTGCACCATCAGCACACACAAGCCGCAGGACTGCAGGACTTTTGCAGCTCCTAATGCTTTGCAAGGAGGTGCCGTCAGTCAGGCTGCACACTGAACTAAACATCAAGACACATTTGATGAATCACAAGTGCAGCAAGAACCCAGAGGCCTGCAAAATACCTCTAGAGACTTGTTTGTGCCAGATCTCTTAGAAAGTCTGAGAGGAGTTAGCTAAAGATGTGAACCAAATTGCTGTGGGATTTTAAAAAGAGATTGATCTTTTGAACAGGGAATCATCTTGCCTTGCTCTGGAAGCTAGGCCACATGGAGGTCACCCTGCCTGTGAATTGGGATGTTCACACCAGTGTTCAGCGCAGTGCAGCTCACACATTTTAAAAGCACAGTTACCTCACTTGAGGTGCAGCTATTCAGACAAACCCTTTGTGGTGACATCAGACATGGGAGTGGGGCAACCTTGAGTCGCAGTGGAGCTCAGCCATGATGTTTGTGAAAATTGTCTCCACTGAGTGCCTGCTGTGGCTCCAAAGGTCGGTCAACTCACCTTCCTGACTGTGTGTTGTGAAGCCCTAAGAGAAACAATGAGAAACCAAATAAAAAGTGAAGCAAGTTGGTGTAAACCAAGGGTGCCCACCATGACACGCAGACACATATCCTGGGAACGATGCAACAGTCCCCAGTCTTCACACACAAGGGAGTGGAAACGCTACAGCTGCAAGATCTAAGCAGCAGATTGATTAGAAAGCTGATGGCCCAAAATCCCCAGCTCCAGTGCTTGTCAGCTGGATGGAGCCCAGTGCCCCAGGATGGAGAAGGGCAACGCAGCTCACTGAAGGAAAGCCATACTCTTCAGAGGAACTGTCACACATGGAGCTCCAGGGAAGGCTGAAGCTGGATCAGAAACTTGTGGTTTACAGGCTGACTGGCTCCTTTGCAGAAGAGGTTTCCCATCTACACACAAAAACTGCCTTTATGTTGCTGCAGCCCAACACTTTGGGCTCTCGACTACCTTCAGAGGTTACGGGCTCACCTGCAGGGGAACAAGCAGCTAGGGACTACCTACTTTGAGCAGCTACCTCTGTGGCTTCATGCTTCTTCTCAGTTCCCAAAGTTGGATGTTCAGACCCCAAAACAGACACAGTGAAATATGGCCAGAAAACTGGCCTGAAAGGAGTCTGGAGAGAAGAAGAAAGCAGCAGCACAGGAAAACACAGCTCTCCAAGGTTTCAATGTACCAGGTCCCCATCATCTGCCTACATTTTGCCCACACACCATTTAATCAGCGTGCCAGGGAGCCTGGCTCCCTGCCAGTGGGAATGTGGATTCTGACAATTTGTCTAAAGTGCAATCAGAAATTGCTGCTAAACAGAAAGAGCACTTCATTTTTAAATTCTCTCTGTGTGTGTATATGGGCTTTTTTTTCCCCACGAAACAATTACAATCTCTAACTGCCGCCCACACTTCGGTTGCCTGAGAAACGCAGCGTGGGTATGGCTGTGGTAACAGGACTCAGGTTTTACACCATGCTTGCTACCATTGGCTGGCTGCAATGCCCCCACAAAACTGTCCCAGCAGCCAGACATGGAAAGTATTCCTGCCCCAGGCACAGACCACTGTAAATTTCTGCCAAGGTGGGCATCTCTGGTGTCTTTATTACACAGGTAATAATGCTGCTAGTGGCATTGGCTCCATCCATCCCAGTCTCAGTACTTGCACTTACAGGATGCTCAGCACAGTTCTGCCAGGCGTGGGATGGGATGGAACAAGAAGCAATGTGCATCAAGAGCTGGGTATCACACATGCACTTCTGACTGGTCAGAAGCATTTTCCACACCCACTCCTCACAGCAGCATCCCAGCCATCACCTTGATCAAAACCATTTCTTCTCAAATGAGAGGGCACATGTCTGTGCTGAAGACTGTACCCTCAACAGGTGTTCAGTGACACGTCTTAGTGAACAAGTCCTGGTCAGAATTACCCTGAAAAGAGGAAGGGTGCTTTTTCTACACTGGACATTTGGGCAGAGAAGAGAAGGCTGCCCAAGCTGACTAAAAATATTCGCCTTCCAAAACGCTGATGTAGCCTATCTAAACCACACTTCTGAGTGAAGCACAGCAAAAAGATGATTTCTGCATGAACAAAAACATTTTACTGGGGAGGAAGACAGCAAACAATACCCACCCACCCAAACCATGTATTTTGAACAATCTCTGTGTAATAATGAAAAACAGGTTTCAGCTTGGTTCTGGATTTGCTTTCTGTCCTTTTAGCAAGGACACTCCCCATCCAGCAGACAGCGCACAGGCCCAGCAATACTGCCGTCTTCCATGCTACAAAGTGCAGGAAGGAGTATCTACCTTGGCTAACTCTGAGCAGTGCCCCCTGAAGGCCAGCACAGAGTATGATGTCCTGACCCTATGCAAGCCCCAGCAGTGTTCAAAATGCCTTTGCAAACAATAGAGCAATGAGAACTTTTCACCAAAAGACACTCTGGTAAAGGGAGGGGTTAGGCAACCTTCACAAGAGGCTGCTCCTTTCCTATTAATGGATTGCCTCTTCCAAGTGATAACTGAATCTGTGTACTGTTCAGTTGCCTCCCATACTTTTTCTTTACAGTCTTGTTCAGTTTTTGTCTTGCCTCTGGCTTTCAAACAAATCCTGGTTGCTGGCATAATACAAATTTGTACAAACGTTCCTGAAAACATCCTTGCAATGGTCAATGTGTTGTGGCTGAAGCAAGTTAAGGCTACGTAGGAACCATTTTTTCCGCCAATGTAACTGTTACTTCAGGAAGCAACTCCCTCCATTTAGACTGCAAGATCAAGAGGTAACTGATATAACAAAATTACAGGCTTTAGTGATTAACCAATATGTTACTAAGGAACTGGTCAATCTATTAAGTAATCAATATACTGATTACCAAATAAACACACCACTATTGCTACAATGCAATTATACTATTTTCCACGCAATTTCATACTCTTAAATCTTATTAATCACATACATGAACTATTCACTTATAAATCTACCACCTTCCCCTCTTTACATGACCTATCACCATGGTGGAAATCTACCCCTCTGAAGCCCACCCCCTCACAGAAAGTTTTTCAGACACAGCCCTGATGGAGAGCCAGATGGGGAGTACTGACAGATCAGGTTGCAAATCAGTGATGTGTCAGTAGGCACCTGCACTCCTCCCTTCAGAAGGTTCCCCCTTCCTTTGTTCCTTACCTGATTTTTTGCCTTGTTCATCACTATTTGTACTTCCTGCAACAACCTTTTTGCCACACTTGTGCCTCCCTTTCTCTGCCCAAGTTCCTCCCTAAGACATGACACATGCCTTGTTAGTTTATCCTCACTGGCCAGATTCAATGAAATGTGTATCAAAGTCTGGAGTTCCCAAGGTTGTTATTGGGGCAAACGTAGCCTTTTACTGATACACCCTGCCTGGGTATAGTGGACCAAAACCTCCCTGCAAACTTCCAGTTCATAATAGCAACGCATTAACTTCCACATTCTCCAAGGCAAGTAAGTCTACTTAGCCTTGATTCCTTCACCTGATCCCACCTAAGCTCCTTTTCTTTGCATCTTATTGTGAAGAGCAGGCCAGCAAAACAAAAACCCACATAATTTATGTTCTGATCTACCCAAAAACTAGATGTGGAGTGGGACAAGAGGAGAGGTCCTAAAATGAACATGACCATGACACAGCAAACCTGGCAAGGGGGCTGCTACCTGTTGTGCAGTAGTTCATGGTTTTAGGATGGCCCTTTTTCTGGGAGAAACAGTCAGCATAGCGGCTGACATAATTTCTTCTGAGAAACATTAATTTAGCTGCAAACATGGAAAGAAACAGATGGAATGGGCAATGACCAGACCAATGAAAGCCTGGGTCATCATCACATGATTCCCCTTCAAGCTCTACCTTAAAAGCCACTGGGTATTTTTGCCCTTACCTTGTAGATTAGGAGGCTACTGCAGTACATCAGTGCTCTGATGGGTAAGAACTTTCTTCTAATTTCTAATCTAGAGAATACCCACGAGAAATTCAGACTATCCATGTGTTACTTTAGGGCTAAGTCACTTTCTCATGCTACATTATTTATAGATAGCCGAAGAGATGTTTAGCTGCTGTAGACGGAAGAGGTTTCTCCTGCATACACAAACTAGCCCTTTCAGGCTTCCTTGAAAATTACATTCTCTTGGAAACTTGAACTGAAAACGGACAATGAAAAGAATATAAATGCATCTGTCTTTCACTTTGCACCTATTCTGTCATTTTGTTCTAGTTTATTGCACTGTGAGCAACGTGACACGACTAACGATTCCAGGCAGAAAATTCACCAGAAATTGCTCAGTGTTGACTCTCTCAGCTAGGAAGACAAGAAAAGAAGTGGTGAGCAGTACTGACATTAACATTTAGACACAGTTCAAACCTTCTTTTTGGCTTAGAGGAGACACTGAAGACATCTTTGTAAAATTCTCCCCCCCATCCTTACCACCGCTTTGTTTAGTCTTTTCATTAAAGACATATTAATCCAGGAAAATGCACTGGAATAAAAAATAGCAAGTGCTTTGAAGTATCCAGAATGGAACAAGAACAAAAAAATCTGATATCCCCCTTGGTATAGTGTGAAAAAACAAATACAGAACTAGCTCAACTGTGCAAGTCTTACCATTGATCTAAAGGCAACACACTGAGGAAAAATACAATCACCTCAAGATAGTCAAACATTCACAGAAATCTTGGTAATAAACAACATCTTCCTTGTTATTGTCTCCAAGTACAAGCAGCAAAGCTTGGGCATGCCTCACCTGAATTGGACACATCCTCTCCACGTGCCCCGTTACTCACTCTCCACACAGTGTACTATCTCCCCATGTTGTGCTGTGTCCAACCCAAGAACTGCAAGCACAAGGCTGTTTGATGTGTGTTGTACAGACTGTTTTCTCTGATTTGGATAGCCACAGTTTCTTAACCACTCCCACCTCTGTCTTTTTGAACTTCATCTTTTTCTTTAGTGTCTGCCTCTTCTGCCTATTATGGGTCTTTGCTTCCCATCCACCAAGTCAGCAGCAATTCCCAACCTCAACAGTGCCCTCAAGCAAACTATCTCATACAAATTTTGAGATCAACTCCCAATCACTTCAGAACAGGTGTTTGCTGCAGCCTCCCTTTCAATCCACATGCTGGTAAACCCGTTCTAAATCAGTTAATTCTCTTCTTGCTGTCTCTTCACAGCAAGCGGTGGCAGCTCTGCAGGCTATATGCCCTGGAACAGCTGGAAGGGATGCCACCTCTTGTACAGGTGCGAAGGGAAGAGAGGTGTGCTCCAGCTGCCCTCACACAGGAGTGATGTGCACGCAGTACCACTGGCTCCACTGGCTACCCCAGCCACAGGTCAGACCCAGACTGTGTTTCTGTGAGGCACACTGTACATGTATGCTCCAGCTCATGAATCCTTGAAACTGCTGGCTGCCAGAAGTCAGAAGCAGGACAGCCACCCACTGTAAAGCCACCTTCATGTTCTTAGTTGTGGGAACAACTGTCAGGGTTCAAATAAAAAACATTCAACTGCAGAACATGAAATACATTTGGTTTATTTCTTTCTAAAGTTTGTACATATACATATATCATTATACATATGTGAGATCCTTCAATAGGGTTGCTTGAGTTCAATGACATAAAAATTATTGGGAAGCTTGCAGGCTCTCTGTTGCCCGTAAGCAACATTTATTCCAACTTATAAAAACACAGAGGAACAGAGTTATAGTCAGGAACATGGACACAAGAGAGAAGTCTACTTTATATCTCACAGTTTCAATACATCAAAGGCAAATTATTTGTCTGTATACTGTAGGCTTACTTTATCAGCAATGATAAAATAGAGGAAAATATTTATATACAGTCACCTCAAGTGAAAAATAAAGCAATGTAAACTTAAATTCCAAAATATTATTTTAAATGATATAACAATATCCCCAAAAGTCCTTCTTCCATGGAGAAGAGGACTGAATAAGTGCCTTCATTTATCAGGAAATGATCACTCTAGTACCAGATACATGAAGCAGAATAAGGGAGGGCATCCTGTGATACCTGTAGAAAAGAGTGACAACTCTGCTTCAGAAAAGCATCTGTGTGTAAGCAAGTATATGTTTGAGTCCTTATGGACATCAGCAGCACATGGAAAAGTCTCCCGTGAATCAGGGCTTGACTTAAGTCTGCACAGCTCTGACTCTGACCACCGAGTATGTTTTTCTGGCCATGCATGTTCCCAGGGACAAAACGGGGTGTCCTGGTGGTAGGACAGTGTCAAACCTGAGATGATGACCTCCCCAAGAGTCAGAACAGCAAGTTCCATGCTGCCGGAAAAGATTTAATGGCTACCTCAATGTTGCTTCACAGCAGACCAAGAAGTTACCACAAAGCAGTGAGACTGGGACTGCGTCTCTAGTGGGTTGCATGAAAAACACTCCAGCAATTCAGTGATGAGAGTAAACTGAGTTCAAGGTTACCAGAAAGAAGGTTCCTACACATCACAAAAGGGACAGGAGGCCACCCAGAGGAAAGGTACTTGCAAGGACTGCTGTCAAGCCCTGTAAGGTTAGTTCTGCACACAAGAGATGTATAGGGTATGTACACTCATGTGCAAAATCTTCTTCTGCACTACCACTGCCGAGAGTTACACTTCCCATATGGCTACCAAGCAACATTGACTGAAAATTCAGTCCTCTTTCTCAGCCTAAGGGAAAACAACACTGCAACAGCTCAGGTGGAGGGTAAATGACACTTCTTAACTTCAATTCTGAATACGACAATGCTCACCCACATCTTCCCATCACCACGGGAGGCCGGAAAAGCAAGGGAGAAGCTCAGTTCCTGAGAAAGGATTACAGCTTGCCCAAAGCAAGGTGATGTGGATATTCCCCTTCATTTCATTCTGAGCTGCAGTTCACTCACATTTCAGTTCTGCAAGACACAATCACTCTGGCTGTAGTTCAGTGAAGTGCAAAGGCATAGTTTCACTGAAGTTGCTCAAGTGCTTCAAGCTAACTGCATGATAAAGAGTTTTACCACTCCAGGTAAGAATCAAACCCTCAGGCTTTGCTCTCTCATTCCAAGGATCATGCAGATCATGCTACTGTTGCCCTGACTGGAGCAACCCACACAGGAAAACGCATAGGGTTTCTCTATGTATTTTTACTCAGACCAGCAACTGGTTAAAAGGTTGTTTAAAGCCCCCAAGGGAAACCTATGGGAGGCATACAAGATGCCCAAGAGAGATATTTCAGCCCTGCTGCTTTTCTTTTCCCTGCTCATGAGCCACTCTTCTGGAAATCTGCACAGATGCAGAAAAAAAACCCCAACCCTCACTACTGCGGTACGGCTGTATCTGCAGGAGACATCACAGGCACCTGTCCTTCTTGGACACTTTGGACATGATGTCCCTTTGCTGAATTTTCACAGAGCAAGGTCAACATTTTCAGAAGTAAAGCTGTGTATTAGATCCCCAGAGCATGATTTTCAGAAGAAGTCAGCATGGATGTTCCTGGTACAGGCATTGGCTGATATAAACAGGGAGAAAGTCAGCCCAGTGTTAAGATAGCAGAAAATCCCACCCACTAACTCTTGCTTAGACTCTCAAATATATGCCTTGCTTTCAACATGCAGAACAACAGGCAGCCCCTGGTGGACAACATACGAAGATCAAGGCAGCTCAAAGGATACCTAAATCTGCAAAAGCTCTGATGGCTGTTTAACCTCATTTGAGAACAATTAGAACAACAAGCATCCTAACAATGTTTGCAGCTGCTGAAGTGCTTTGACCAAAACAAGCCCCAGGAAAGAACAGCAGGCTTTGGAGTGCTGAGCCACAGAAGCCACACTATACCTATGAAATACGTACACACATCTATAGGCATTACTTAAACATGTTTACCAAGTAATGTAAGCCTCAGAGCATACCTCACACAGAGAATAGTGATTTTAAAGTTTTCAAACTGCCAAAAAACTCTGTCCTTTTAGCAGAATTATAATTCTAGACTCGAGTAAAAGGACCTAGTTATCATGAATATGTACAAATTTAAAAAAAACCCAACCACAACCCACCCCTGTGCTCATCCTACAGTCTTTCAGAATCTGACAGCACTGAGCATGAGGTTTTCATAAGAGTGTGAGTTAAGACTTATATTACCAATAGAGTTTGCCCTGCACGGTGACACAGACTCGTATCATTTATCTCCCTTCTCCCAGCAAGAGGCCAGGGGGAGTCGGTGGAATTCATGTCAAACAAGTCTCCATGACATCTTAGCTAGCTGCTCTGTCCTTACACCATGATACTCACTTGGCACCAGCTGAAACCTTGCCTGCTTAGACAAAAAGTATCTTGTGCTGATCTCATTTAGGTGAGTAACAGACAGGATCACTGCTACAGAGTGCCCACTAACTGCAGTGGTTTATGTCAGAGAAAAATCCTGCCCTTGTGACTTGTAGCACTTTCAACCCTTGCACTGCTAAGTGATGTACCGTTATAGGTCCAAATAAACCTCTGGCCTGTACCCCAGCTGTTTCCTGGCCCAGATTTAAAAGCAGATGCCATGGGAGGTCCCTCATTGTTTAAACATTTGTAATTTTAATGGAATAATTAAGTGTTCAAAGCAGGGGAAGAGAGAATACTTTGGACTGGTCTAAATTGGCTCCTTCTGACCACAGGAGCAAAGTCAGGTCAATGGTGCAGCCTTTGGGAAAGCTGCTCCTTGCATCTGGTAAGGGAAGTGCTCTAATAAATAACAAAAACACAACCTCAATGCAGGTAAAAAATGCATGAGCAAGAGACTCAGGCTGAGCCTGCCTCCTTTCACTATTCAACTGGATGTTGCCATCAGCAGAGCAGATACTCCCAGATGGCAGACACTTTTTCCAAGGACCTGTCCTCCTTGCTCTCATGTGAACCAGCCTCCTCACAAAGGGACTGTGGTACCCTTGGATAAGGGTGCTGCTGTCACAAGGGAGAAAAGCAGTAGGTGGTAGGGACAGTTCCTCAAGCAGCACAGCCTAGAGGGAAAAGGGAGTCATCTTTTCAAATTATCCCCAGCACTGAGGGCAATGCCAGAGCACACAGTGTCCAGCAGGTGACCAGCCATGGAGGGTGGCACTGGCTTTCTGACTTTCCTCCTACAGCATCACTGTCCCGTGCACTGGTGCTCAGCTCAGGTGGTATAATTTCTCTGAAGCCTGACAAAGCCTCTTCTTCCTGGAGCTCAGTCACCACAGTGAAGCTCCAGGTGAAGCAGCTCACTGTGCTACACCTATGCTGCTGGGAGAGCTCTGGGAGAGAGGACAGGACAGGCCAGGCATACTGCTTCTATACGCACTAAAAATATCCTTTAAAAAGCACAAGCTGCAGACTAGCTCTTTCTGAGATAGCATCTATGTTTCATCCCTCTAGGCAGCCTAGATACCAGATGCTGGGAACACATGCTGGGGAGCAATGGCTGTGCTCTGGTGAGAAATGCGGACTTCTTAACTGCCCCCTCAGAGCAGATGTGACATTCCAGAGCCTGGGGAGAGCAACACCGAGGAAAATTTAAACAAGCACCAAGCTGAAAGATTGCTTGACATAAGGTGTGTATACTGCCTTGGCCCCTGCAGAAGCAGACGGCGTTTCGAACAACCTGGATACTAGGAAAGGAGGAATGTTGCAAGTGTCTGGTCTGAGAGTGGGAGGGGGTACTTTGCATCCCTGCAGCATACAGCTACAGGATCACGACAGTCTAAAGCTCGGTCTCACACCTCCCAGCTATAGCTGTGGCTGGAAACACAGGCTACTGACAAGCAGAGTGAAAAAGCTGTTCACAGGGTTATCCATTCAACGCAGCACTGCTTCAGAGCAGGTTTTCTCAATGCAAGATGGAAGAGTCAATTTTTCTGGATTTCTGCAAGCACGGAATGAAACAGACCTGTTATACAGAAGCAGCTGAGGTGCTAAGATGACAGACAGGAGCAGCTTGACAGAAAAGGAGGAGGAGCTGTCAGACTAACTGCAATAAGACCAAAATTCATCTAGATATGGAGAATGCAGACACAGTAAGCAGTATGCCATCTGCAGAGAAAAGCCCTTCCCACTTGCAAGGAGAACATGGCCACGCAATGCCTTCAAGAAGTCTGATGATAACCCTGTCACCTCTGACTTTCTCCACTGCCATGACCACCTCCTCACTGAATGACCTGCTCTAATCAAGGAAGAACCTCCTTTCCACACTGGAGAAAGGAAAAAATACTAGCTTTTTCAAGACAGAAGAGCAACCAGTCTTGTTACGCAAACACACTGGAGCTCTGAAAAGTCACTGAACAAGTCCAGTCCCTGGAGGTCTGCTAGGCCAAACTCCTGCTTAAAGCAGGGCTATGCTGAGCACTGCTCTCCAGGACAGCCCCTTAACATGGACAGACTGCAGCCTGGTCACAGGCAGGCTCAGAAGGAAAGTATTTCAGTGATGAGCTGTTACTAACCCTTAGCAAGCTTCTGGTAACCATTTACAAGTGACTGGCTACAGATTAAAAACTGTTTGAGTTGGCATCGCAGCTGAGCAGCATTTCCCCACAACTCTGCTGCATTAATCACTCTGCTGGCTGACTTATCTCTCTACATCAATTAAATACACAACATAAATACTGGATTTAGAAGCTGTAGTCATGTTCACTGGTTCATGCGTAATTTATCTGCAAGATGCACACAAACACACAGACAGTCCAAGGAGTCTCTTTCGCAGCCACTGATGAACGAAAACCATCTCAACCAGTCCCCTGCATCCTGCTGACTCATGGAGGACAGTGTGGTTTTGGCTTCAGGAGAGATAGTATCACACCTGCTTTGGTTGCTGAGTGAGGAGAGGGGAAGGCAATTTTCCCCTTCTCCATCACCTCTCCGCTGTCAGGTGCCTCACATTAGTGAGGCCCTTTCCTGTTTCTCCTTCCTTATCTGGGGATGGGAGGTGGTTCAGCCCCTGGAGGGTGAGCAATCCGGCAGTGCTTCAGAGCAGGGTGGGTCCCTCCAGAACCACTGTCCGCACTTTGAGAGAGGGGAAGCAAGGAGGTGTTGGCCCCATTCTGCTCCCCTCTTTGCATCCCCCCTCTCAACATGCAGGCAGAGGCTTTGCCTGAGCAATGACTGCACACTGCAGCAGGAAGGGTGACAAGGACGGACGGCACCTCCCTGCATCACCAACGCAAAGGCTCTCTGGCATGCACACATGCTCGTGGAGGCCAGCCAGTAACTCCTGCTTGCACCGAGCACCCCCAGAAAGCTGCAGGTTGCTCCAATGAGACACAGCTCAGGTCCCAGAGGAGGGCTGGAAACCAGCAGAGTATCCTTACACACTGCAACCAGAGCCTCTGAGTCGCTGAGGTCAAGCACGGATCTCTCCTAAAGGCAAACATCTCAGCAAAGAAGGGCAGGGCGCAGGGTACCATGCAAAGCTACCTGGCCAGACTCTCAATGGTGCCACCCAAGGAGATGCACCACTTACACCTCCTGAGAACCTGCCCTGCCCTTTATAACATCAAGACGAAAAAAACCAAATTACAGTACTGATTGGTAGATGAGGCTATTCCCAAGGGAGGGCAGAAATCTTAGACTTCCACAACAGGATCATGTTCTTTTTCTTGCTCTCCAAATGTGCATTTTAACATGGGTGCCTGGGATGCTTAAATTGTAAACAGAGCAAAATGGCATTAATTAAAACTGGAGCAGAACCTACAAATTCTAGGTAAACTAATCTGCCTGCCTCAGCAGTCTCACCAAGAGTGCTCCAAGCTCAACAAACGTTTAATGACTAAAAAATGCAGCAAAACACTGCATTCGATAAGACCAGATGAGAATCAAAACCCATACCTTAATCCACTTACAAGTATACATGGAAATAGATAATAAATAACGAAAAAAAATATCATTTTTGCAGTTCACTTTTTGAACATTTTTCCTATTGCTCAAATAATCTTTTCTGCAACGACTTTGAAGAGGAATCACGCACTTTCTCTGTCAAAGCTGGAAAATGCATTTAACAGGAGTAATTTCTTTTTGAGCTCAGCAATTTAACTGGAAAATATGTAAAAAGCCAGGCAAGAAAGAAGTTAAATGTCACCTCTTTACCTTTTAAAGCACTGCACTCCATAATCACAAGAGGGTTGCTAAGCATGTTCTAGCCCGCCTTCAAGAAGGTCATCTAGTCAAACCTCACCCTGACAGGCAAGCATGGCCTATTTACAGATCTTCACTTTTTTGTTGTTGTTTCTGCTGCATGTATCCTCACATTTTTATGTAAGACAGTGTCCTGGTTCAGGCCAGGACTGGGTTAATTTGTGCAGTAGCCAGGCAGGGTCATGGCTTGGACCTGCAGGCTATTCTATGTCACCTCATGTCATTTTACAGGAATGGGGGAAGAGGTGCCTTGCAAGTTGGGCTCTTGGGAAGCGAGAGCTTGGGTATTGTTGGACTCTGCGTGGTGAGCACCCTTGTACACTCTGTTATTAATACTGTTGCTGTTACTGTTCATTTTCATATTCATTCCTGTTTTCAGTAAATCATTCTTACCTCAACCCATGATCTTTGCCTTTTGTGCCTCCAATTCTCCTTTCCAGTAACTGCAGGGACGGGGATGAGGAGAAAGGAGTGAGCGAGTGGCGTGTAGTTCGGAGAGTCTCAGTGGGAACACTAAATTGGGGAATATCATTCCTTAACCATGACAGACAGGTCAAGTTTTCTTCCCAAATGTGCATTCGGAATTCCCCAATTGAATTTCTCTGTCCTGCTTGTTCATTTTCAACCTCCAGAGCAGGATCAACAGCCGCAGGGATCTATCTTTGCTTCCCCTCCATGACCTGTTGATCTACCGCTCAATTACCTCAAACAATCCCTCCCAAAGGGCACAATCATGCATCTATCTACACTGAGTCTCCCTACACAACAAGCTGCACCACATCACTTTCGCTCCAGCAGCAGCAGGCATCTCTCTTCTTCAGGAAAAGGACTAAATGTTAACTCCACCTTGGTAAGAATGCACAACTTCTAAAGGTCCAGCACTTGGAAAGCGCCACCAGTTTCTATCCAGAACTCTGCAGTTTTTAGCAACATTGCCAAGGTTACGAACCAACCTCCTGGCTTTCAGCACAGAGTGGCCACTCTCAGTGGCAGGTGACAGATGAATGCGCATCCCAACATCACTTGTGAAAACAGTCTCATCTGGTTTTGCTGCCAGGCTGCAGCTGCAAGGATGAATTTGCTCCAAAACCTCACATCTGAGAGCACAATACAGCCAACAGTCAGCACAACACTGGGAAAGCTGTTGCACGGTGGTACTCGGTGGGGAAAGCAAGTCACGCAGTGCCTGTTAAGGGCCTTTTCTCTTTGATCGCTCCCAGTTCTGTCCACTGAACTGGCAGCTCAATAAGATAGATTAATTGACTTGGACCCTTGGGAAGTCTGGCAGAACACACATCCACTCAGGTGGCAATTTTTTTGATGTGTGGGCCTGCGACTACTTGGGCTGAAAACACCAGTGCATTTCTAAACAGTCCTTGCATTGATCTTGACGCTTCTATATGCATTAAGAATTGCATCCATCAAGAAGGTTGTCCTGTGCCAGGCACAATAGAAAGAACAGCAAGAAACAATTTTCTACTGGCCCTCAACATTACCTCCCAAGGTCCTCTGCGGGAAAGGCCAGTTTGGTTGTACTACTCCATATAGGGAAAGGGTAGCACAAAATGGGAGAGACCTGTCCAAGCTCACCCTGTGGGCCAGTATAAAACCTGAGATTAAAACTCAGGTTGTTAGGTAACAGGAGAGCCAGCACTCTCTGCAGAGCCATGACACTGCCCAGGCAAGGCGGAAGCAGGAAAATGATTTCTACATCATTTTTCTGCTCTCTGTGCCTGAAAACTGCTGGCCATCCTGAGGGTCTATCACACAAACAGGGGGCTTTCAGGTATGGAAAGTTCTACCCATGGTGGTCTCTCCCTGTCCTGTGCGCTCCTCTGAAAGCCTGGCACAGAATATACAGGAACTGTGAGGAGGCACCAGCCTCTTCCATCTATATGTGAGCTAAAGGAGGAAAATGGAAAACTGAGGAGAATCCCTTTCTGAAGAAAAAAGGCAAAGTGCTTTGTCACTATGAGAGGAATTGAAAGTTGCTCTCTGTGCACACCAACAAGGAAACTCCTGGAAGGGGAAGCAAAAGGACACAATATATCATAAGGCTCTATATAGCAGCTAAGTGAGAGCGTATAGTTAAAAACTACACAGAGGCCCTTTGTCTAAAATATATATAATCAATATATAATGCTAATGGCTGACATCTACAGCAGCCTCCTCTGCAAATAAATGTAAAGCCCAGATAGCCATTCCAACTGGGTAATCCCTAATCTCCCTGACTGCAGAGACAGCATGGGTTTGGATGCCTTCCAGCCTGCAAACTCAGGAGAAGGCTCTCCGCTTGGAAGGAAGCAAACAAATTATTCCAATGCTGTCATCCCAGCACTGCCAGAGGTTTCCAGGTTTCATTCCTTCACACTCATGTGTCCAAGGTCAATGCAATAACAATAAGCAACAGTGACTATTTACTGTAGCACCTGCTGCTAAGTACCAGTACCAGCATGCCTCACATTGTCAGGAAACTAGTGTTCCCAGCACCCTAGCCTCTAGTCAGCCTTCTGCAGCTGCATGTTTGCACAGCTTTTCTCACAGCTACAGCTCACATTCACAGCACTGCAGCACTTGTCCAGTTATTTTTCCCACCCACCACGTAAATAAAGTGACAAGTGACTTGAGAGATGAAAGCCACATGCCGATGGGAGGAGATAAATGGGGAAGAGACAGAACTGTCACAGCGCTCTACCCCTCCCCCAGCTCCTTTAGAAACAGAACAACACAAAAAAGTCCCGATGCTTCAATTGCTAAATGATAAATTAACAAAGCAAAGCAAAGCAGGAGCAAAGACATCTCCCACAATCTGCACAGAAACAGCAAAATATACAATAGAAAATGTCACTAACACCCCATTCAGGCAGATGCACTTATTTTTTTGTGAATGACAGGTTATTAAATGAAAAAGTTTTGACCACCGGTACTTTGCTGCATGGCTGTTCCCCTAGTTGTCACTTCCACCCTAAGTGACCTTCTGCTTAATGCTGGGTGTTTCTGGCCTGTAGTCCTTCCTCTCGGAGACATTGCGTTTCACCTTGGCGCTAACCGGAGACTCCTGATTCAAGGAAGGACTTGAGTGGGATTTCTTCAGTCCTGGTGCATCGTTCTCTCCTCCGCTCAGCAGCTCCTTCACCCCTTCTTTCAGCAGACCGACATAAATCTCATAGCGATTTTTCTGGGAAATGAAAAGAAAGACCCAAATCAATCTGGAAGAAATCCTGCAGCAGCACTTGAGAGACCATCTGACTAACTTAATGTTTTCTGCCAGCCTTGAAAGCCAGGAGCCCAATATGTATGCGAACAATGGTGCCTGATGTGAACATGAACAATAGTGGCTAATGTAGATTAAACAAAGAGGATTTCAGGCAGACTGAGGCCCAGGGTGCTGTGTAATTAGAGGCACTCAGTTCTGCAGCACACAAATTCCAGTGCTCTGCTGAACAGTGGCTCCCATTCCAAGAAACACCACCGAGTGAAAGCTTGCTGACCTTAGTCATGCTGAGACCTAACCTGTGCTCACACATACTGAGATGCTGAGTGCCCAGGCAGGCATGGAGATAAAGGGCAGTAAACTAAAGAACAACAAAAATCCTGCTCTGGCTGTCTACAGCTCTCCTGTGCAACCCTTCCACTCCTACCTGCAGGTCCTGCTTTTCCTACTTTTCTTACCCACAGGGAAGAAACCAAAGCACAGTCCTGCTAAGGTCAGACTGTACCAGTTTGGCCACCACTAGGCCTGTAAGAGAAGCTTCAGCTTGGCCAGACCTTAACAAAGAGGAGCAGATGAGAGGGCTATGACAGCAGCATGGCGTGTTCCCCTGCCAGGTCACTCACAGAGAATGATGAAGATTGCTGTCTGTCCAGACATTTGTATTTTTCAACTCAAAAAAGCTCCCTTTACTGTGCTCCATGTCTACTTATTCTATTCCTTACCTGGACCAGAGCTTTCCCTCTCCAACACTAAGATTTCACTCTGTTTGCCACAACTGCATCATTCTCCAAGGAAAAACTCAGCAAGGAAGAAAATGAGGGTACTGCAACAAAAGATCCCTGCAGGGTCTCAAAAACAGATGCTGGGGCAGGAGGTCTGGAGAACAGAGCCATCTGCCTCACAGGATTTGTGTAATAACCTGCCCCTGATATATCCACTAAAGACCTGGTGCAGGCACTGTAATTAAGGCGATCTCAGTGTGATGGGGGTCAGGGAAGGAAGATAGAAACATCCATACTGATTGCTAATTTATATCTTGAAGTGGCAAAACAGTGGCTAAACTATTATGTTCCTGATAGAGGAAGAACTATTTAAGAAAAAAATTTCCATTTTCTAATTAAATTTCTAATAAAGTTCTGGTAAAAACATTTATTTGAGGGTAGGAAGTCAAAAAACTTGGTAACTGCTTTGAAGTGTGGAATATAAAGGGAAAAAAAAAGGAGAGAACGTGACTGGGTTTTGAGAGTACTTTGAATAAACAGAATAACAGAATCCACCTAAAGATTAAATAAATAAGCATTTCTATCAATTCCATACCTGAAGCTGCAGCTCCACAATGCGAGAGACAAACACACAAAGCAGGTAAGATGTGTTATTTAATAAAAATGGAAATGTAGAAACAGCAAGATGAACACTGATGATGCATTGAGCTGATGGATGATTCATCACAAAATTAACCAGACAGTTCTGCAAAAGGCCAGTCAGTGTTCCAAGCTTGGGAACAGCATAATATTCATCAAATGGGAGAGGGACTTTACCGCTGTATGAACTTCTGCTTCTTATTGGTCCAGTAAACACCACTAGAGTCTCAAGACTTGACAATCAGAAAGGAAATCCATGACCTATATGTGTGCAAATGGCATTTTTTCCTGGACTTTGTGAGCCCTTGACTTCTATTACAATCAATTAATGTATTTCTACTTCAATATCAACCACAACAAACTTGGTCTTTTAGTGACCTGACATATCAAGTTAGGTAAAAGCTGGTGGAAATTTTGCCTTAAAAGGAATTAATCTGGAAAATTCTGTCAAGAAAGTAAAACCACATAAGTTGAAACCATTTGAAAACTTCTGCAACATTATCTCTGAAGAATGTATGCACATAATAAAAAAGTGATGAGGTAGCCACTCATCAGTATTCTGGCTTCACCTCTCACCTGACAGCACTCAAAAGATCTTTCTCAAACTATAGATTTTCTGCAGTGAGCAAATTTTTTTTGCCATCTGATGCAGTACTTCCTCAGAGAGCAGGCAATGAGAACTGTTCCTTCCTTGGTGTGTGTATAAACAAAGACACCACTAAAAAGAAATGCTACCAGCTGCATCCCTGAAGGACCAGTCACCTCTTGGTTCACCTCCCCTCAGAAGAAAACACTGTCTCACTTGTCTTTCATCAGGAACAAGAATGAAGGCATAGCTAGCTTTGCAACAAAAAGGACCTACAGAAAAGGAAAATGGCTTCTTCCTTCCTCATGTACTATGCTGCTTCCTTAAGGACTCACAGGCCCTTCTGGTGTGCTTCTCAAGATGTATCAGCGTGGCCCTTTGTACACAGACACAAGGTCTGGCCTGCAGTCTCAGTCTGAATGAGACAGTTACAAAATCCTGCCTCACCCGCCTCTTGCCCTTTTCGTTCAACCCCATGCAGCAAGCTCTCTCACCACCTCCTGCCTGACCCTGAAAGGACGTTGTTCTGAAGGGAAAATGAGCAAACCCTCAAAACAGTACAAAGTTTCCATTCCCAGATTTCATACAGCTCCACGTTTTGGTCTGGTTTGGGTTTTTTTTTACTGCCTCACAGAATCACAGAATAATCTGAGTTGGAAGGGGCCCACAGGGATCATCAAGTCCAACTCCTGGCACAGGACAGCTCCAAGAATCACACCATGTGTCCAAGAACGTTGTCCAAATGCTTCTTGAACTCTGTCAGGCTTGGTGCTGTGACCACTTCTCTGGGGAGACTGTTCCAGTGCTCAGGCACCCTCTGGGTGAAGAACCTTTTTATAACATTCAACCTAAACCTCTCCTGACATAACTTCAGGCCAGTCCCTGAGGTCCTCACACTGGTCACCACAGAGAAGAGATCAGTGCCTGATCCTCCTCTTCCCCTCAGAGGAAGCTGTAGACTGCAATGAGGTCTCCCCTCAGACTCATCTTCTCCAGGATGAAAAGACCAAGTGACCTCAGCTGCTCCTCATATGGCTTCCCCTTAAGGCCCTTCACCACCTTTGTAGCCCTCCATTGTGGCACCCAGAGCTGCCCCCAGCACTCGAGGTGAGGCCGCCCCAGTGCAGAGCAGAGCAGGACAATCCCCTCCCTTGCCCACTGGTGATGCTGGGCCTGATGCACCCCAGGACAGGGTTGGCCCCCCTGGCTGCCAGGGCACTGCTGACTCGTGTTCAACTTGCCCTCGACCAGGACCGCCAAGGCCCTTTCCATAGCAGCTCATTTCCCAATCTGTCCATACATCTAAGGCTGTCCCATCCCAGGTGCAGGGATGCCCATGTTTCTAAACATGTTGAAGAGCACAGGGTCTCAAATGCAGCTCCTTGGAACCCCAGTAGTGACAGGTCCCCAGTCTGATGTCACTCCATTCACTGTAACCCTGTGTGCCTGACCCATGAGCCAGTTGCTCTCCCATCACATGATGTGTTTATCCAGCTGTGTGCTGGATATTTGGTCCAAAAGGATCCTAAGAGAGTCACTACTGAAAGCTCTGTGGAATCCAAAAAGCTCACATCAACTGGCTTCCCCTGTTCAACTGGGTGGGTAACTCTGTCCTAGAAGGAAATCAGGTTGGACAAGCAGGACTTTCCTCTCATGAAGCTCTGATGGCTGTGACTGATCACTGCGTCGTCCTCCAGGTGTTTTTCTGTAACTCCCAGAATAATCTCCATAATTTTACCAGACACTGAAGTGAGACTGACAGGCCTGTAGTTTCCAGGGTCCTCCTTCCTGCCCTTCCTGAAAATCAGAAGAACACTAGGCAGCTTCCAGTTAACTGGGACCTCTCCAGATTCCCAAGACCATTCAAATATCGAGAGAAGTTTTGCAATTACATCAGTCAGCTGTTTGAGGTTTCCTGGATGAATTCTGTCAGGCCCCGTAGATTTGCAGGGATCCAGCTGGAGCAGCAGATCCCACACAGCTTCGAGATCAACTGGGAGTTGATAATTCTCAGAGTCATGATCCTCCAGCTCAGGGCATTGAGACCCCCTTGGTCTGTCATCCGTATAGAAGACAGAGGCAAAGAACGCATTAAACACCTCTGCCTTGTCCATGTCCCTGTGAGGTGACCATCCTCATCCTGTAATGGGATGATGTCATTTCTACACTGCCTTTTGCCATAAATATATTTTTTAAGACTCTTTTTATTGTCCCCCATGGTTCTAGCCAGCTTCCACTCCAACTGAGCTTTGGGTACACAAATACTTTTGCTACTGAAGTCAGCAGCATCTCTCTATTCCTCCCATGTCAGCTGAGCTTGCATCCACTGGGCATACACCTTCTTTTTTTGCCTTAGCTCCAGAAGAAGATCCCAGGTCATTCAAGCTGGCCTTCCGTCTCGTCTCTTTGACTTACAACATTTTGGAACTGCCTGCTCCTGCGCCCTTGGAATGGTTTCTTGAAAGTTCAACATGGCCTGTGAAATCTGCACCAAGTGTGAAGGCAACGCAGCGTTGCACAGCAGCACCTTGAATTACCATTTCTGACACATAACTGAAGTTATTGCCACCACTCACCTGCATAGATGAGCATTCCTGCAGTGCTGATCATGTGTCTGAACTGCACAGCTCACACGCTGTTTGAGACTTTCACTCGTGAAGATGGCACCTTTTGTTTCCTGAGCTATACTGGTTCTGATTTGTACTGAGGTACCTGAGAAACGTCTCTAAAGATTACCATCATAAAATTGACAGAACATAGAAAAAAATCCCATAACAATCTACTCCTCCATCAATCCCTCTAAAAATATCTAATGCTCCAGCCTTACATTTCATCCTAAGTCACCATGCTTCCAGAAGTGATAGAAAATAAACTTCGTGTCAATGACCCAAAGCCAAGAAACTCCTTGATCTTCCAAGTTGTATAAGACTCCCTCCAGAAAGAGTGTGGCTTGCTCTGCACATCTGAGTGCTGTTTCCAAAACTGCCACTGCGCCATTGATCACAACCCTTTGATCTCTGTTGTTCAGTCAGACCACCTCACTGACAATTTCCTAATCCACTTCACCAGCTTGTCTACAAGAATGATAGAGGAGACAATGCCAGAATCCTTGTCAAAGGGAAGAACAGACAACATCCACAGCTCTTCCCTCATCCATCACACCGAACATCTCATTGTTGGTCAGCTTATGATTCCCCCTTCATAAAACCATGCTGATTACTTTGCTACAGCAAAGTGAAACTCAACACAGCGGTTACAACCTTCTGCAAAAGCAAAAGTATGCAACGAGTCAAGTCCAGCAGTAAAAATAGTTCCTCTAACAGAAACTGACAGCACGGGGCAGAAGGCTTACTTCAGTTCTGGGGGCTTCTGTTGTGTTGCCTCCAGCATCAGCTCTGGCAGTCTCTCTGACTTTTGTCTTATCTGCTCTTCCTCTTCTTCAGACTATGTATTTTCCTTGCCAGGCAGTGCCTATTTAGAGTAGGATCCTTTCAGATCCAAGGCAACATTGACTCGCAGTCCTGGGGGAAAAAGCTCAAAGGTGTAGTCATGACAAGTATCAGACATCTGCTGGGCTGCCGGTTTGTTCCCACATAGTCCTACAACGTGGCAGACACCGTCGTGGATAAAAGCTGCTGTCAGATACCCAGAACAATATCTCCTAATGCATCTGCCTAAGTTGCACCACTCAATCTTGTGATCTTTAATGCTACTCTTTTCCTTCTCATCCTGAGATCCATCTCACTGGCATGCAACACAAATGGCTCTGATGAGGCAGGCATGCCTATGACAATAATTTTAGAATATCAGTTCCTTCAGACATACCAATGGAAGAAAATTACCACGATCTGCATTACTGCAGAATACAGTTATTCTGTAACAACTGAGGTTCCAACACGCTAGGCAACACATGGTTTTACAACACAAGACACTTCATGCATGAAGACCTTATAATCTCTTCGAACAGATACATTGGAAAAGGACAGGGATCTTGTTTTTATCCTTCATGTTAGAGATGAGGAGCTAAATTCATGGCTAAGATCACAGGAAGTTCTCATCAGAGAGAGGAACTGCATCCCAGCTTCTGAGATTGCTGTGACTTTTCTGTCTAGTGAAAACACACTCCTCAGGAAAGTTAATGAAAAATGCAGAACTTCAGGACCACACCCCAAATATAAGACCATCCACACCCAAAAAGTAAAAGTAATAACGTTTCCCATACATACCTCAAACTCCAGATAGTGGTCCTTCAGTTTGTAATCATCTACTTCCTTGCCTTTGAGCTTCTTGTCAGGAGGATAGGAGCGATGTTCAGCAAGCTCAGTGGAGATCTGCTTCAGCTTAGCTTCATGGGACTTCAGCTGTTCATCCTTCAGAAACACATTAGGCACTTAAGTGACAGAATCTAAAATATCCAATATGCAAAGGAATATAGAGAGGTTCCTGTACAGTAATACCAAGTACTTTCTTTTTCTTAGATTGATAACGTCTGTTATCCCAGAGCTCTGCCACCAACAGCTCTCTCAAAGGCACTTAAGCAAAGTGGCCAAGCTTGCAGAAAAACTCAGCAGCTAGCAGATGCCGCTGGGAAGGAAAGCAAACCTGTCATCCCTCGCCTTGCTGTGAGCAACGGAAGCAGCTTGCTGCCGAGCATTACTGACAGTATGACACTTTTGCTCTAATACATTTTTTTGTAAATTAATTAAGACTGTTGTGTATGCAGACAAACCAAGGACAGAACAAGAGAGACAAAGACCCTGCCTCAGGTCTTTGCAATGCAGAAGGAGTTCCTTCCAGGGTAGAAAAGACATTGAGTCAGGGCCCCTCCTTCCATTTCTGCCCTTCCAAAAGCTTGCTACTGTGTGGTTTCCATTTGTTTAGAACAATACAAGGCATTCAGAAAAGGAAGGGCTATCCAGTCCCCTAAAGGTATCTCATTTTTCTAAGCTTTCTATCCCACTGTGCAGTTGGAGAAAGTGAGAGGCTGCTACTCCCACTTTCTAGGCAATTTCCTTTATCATAATCCCAAGCCCACTCACTTCCTCCAGTCCATCTGTCAGCTAACCTTCCTCTATCTCAGAAGGTTTTAATCTCCTGCAGGATGGCCTTCTGTCCATTTCTGGGCTTGGATCTGAAATTACGTTTGAATTACGTAAGTCCAAAATGGAGACATGATCATGCAGATATTGGTGAATTAGCCAGGGTCACAGCCCAGGTCAGCTCCTGTGTAGGCCCCTTTCCTCAGAGGAGGGAACAGCTGCCAGTGTTGTCCTTCAGTGGTGTAGCTCTGAGCACAGCCCACACCTTCAAGCTTAGCTCAGACATGCCTGCACTGCACTGAGTCACATCAGGGGCTGAGCCTCTCAGCTTGCTGAGCTGGAGCTGCAGAAAACAGCAGAAAGGAGGAAAACTTCTACGGAAGATGATAGCTGAGTCCCAGCTAATCTTGTGTTTCAACGCTTTTGCAGAAGAACTGAAGAAAGAAACATGTGGGATAATTTGCCTCCGCCTAAATATGGTAGGGCTCAAACCACTTGCTATTGACTGCCAAAAATTCCTGTTGCTGTTAGTAACTATCCTAGATCTGCATGCTGTCTCATTAATACCCAATCACTCTTTACATTGTGCTGATTCCCTGGTCCCAGGGACATCCTGTGGTAGTGAGTCCTACGGCCTTATGACAGGAGGTCTTTGAGCAACTATTAATACAGCACTTGTCATTTCCAGGGCACCAGTTTTGGAGCTTTTGTGTGTGCTGCACACTCGGAAAAAAAGAAAAAACCCAACAGCCTAGTAGAAATTTTCTAGACTGGTTGTTCCTTTATACTTAGCTTTGCCACATCCCTCTTTGGTTGGACTAACCAAGATCAGACACTGCTCTGCTTTTGAAAGAAAACCTGGTACAATGATCTTGCACAAACAGTCATAATGTCCAACCTCTCTTTCTCACCCATGTTAGGTCCTCACTGCATCCCGACTTGTGGCTGACCAGAAACAGATCTTTTGAAGAAATACTGTCCATCATAATTCATCCCACAAAATCCTAAACAGCAACCACAGGGATTTGACAATTTGTGGGGGGTTTTTTGTCTGCCAAATGAGAAACAGCCTCCTGGCAGCTTTTCCACACTGACAGATGAAAGCAGACATGTTTCTGTTTGCCTTTGAATTTATCTACTTTGAACACTTAACATCCTTCTGCCTTTTTGAAACATCTTATCTTACTCTGCTTTTCATGTCTTCCTTTCTTTGAGATACAAACCGCAGGGCTGTGATCTACCTTCTTCCTTTCCAGATTAAACAGAAACAACAAGACTAGGAAACAACATGCTAAATGGAACAATCACACAGAACAACAGTGAGTTAAAAAGCTTTCTTTGGTGACTGGGGGTAAATTATAGCAGTGCCCTACTGTATTTTTAAAAAGGCATGCATGAGCAAATGCTAAAAGCACAAGGACTGAGACAAGTTGGTATTATTCTTTATAAAACATATTTTAAACTTTAACCCAGAACAGAAGATGGTAAGTCGGTCACCACATTGTATGAACAAAGGCTACTGCCATGGAGAGAGAAACCTAAGAGGCAACCTAAAAAAACCCACACCCTTGAAGAAATGTAGATGTTGAGATAATGGTTTCTAAGGGCAGTTGCTAAGCTATGAAGATGGTAAAAAAACCCCAACAAATGCATTTAAGAAGCAATCCAGCAAGGGTAGATCACTTTAAAAGCTACAGGAGGATACTCATGAAGTATAACCTCTGTCACTCAGTCAACCTGATCAACACCATGAGTATCATGTTCCTGCCAGTGCAGGAGGAATTACAGGCATGCATTGCATCTCCCGAAGTGCATAAAGTTCTGGGTACAAGCATCTGACGCAGCCAGTCTAAGACAAGCAGAAATGTGGATTTGTGCAAGAAGTAGTAGAGCTGTGAAACTCCTTGCCACAGGACACTAAAAGCTTCTGTGATCACAAGGGGAGACCAAAGACATTCACGTAAGAGACAGTTTATAAATATATATTATACAGGAATTCCCTGAGCTGATAAATGGAGTCTGGAAAATCTAGTGGGAGAAATATAATTGATGCTCGCCTGATGCATCAGTTTTTACCTTTTACCAATTCAATAAGCCGAAGACTAGGAGTTTATCTACTTCATCTGAAATGAGTGGCTTTAATAAACATTCAAATTTTTAAAAAACCCATCAATCAGTATTTGCAATGTCCTCTGCAGAGCTACAAGCACAAGAAAAAAATTCTTTATCTGGTGACTGTTTCTTTTCTTCAAAAATATAAACCAGTTGTATTCAAATCTGTTCCTTCCCTCCCTCAACTTCAAATCTTGCATCAGGAAATGAGCAGAGATTTACCAAGCCTTCTCCTCTTACGACTGCTAGTGGCAACAGCTATAAAACAATGACAAGGACCACCATCCAGTCTCCAGACAGAAAGAGAAATCATCATCACCTATCCTCTATATAAAAACTTCTCACCTGAGATAGCTTCGTTGTGGTGGCTGGCAGGAGTGGGCGACTGAACTTCTTCTGAGAGCCAATTGCTGCTGGAAACGGCGGTGCAGAGAAGACAGCAGCCACACAGTTAATCTTGTTGATCCAAGTCTGCATTTCTTCTTGGCTCCTGGGACAGAAACACATATTAAGCACTTGTTGACTCAGACTCTTCCACCTTTTTTCGCACCTTCTTTAGCATTTTAAAAGTGAGAATAACCAGAACTGGACAAGTCCTAGAGTCTGCTCAGTCTTCCTGCCTATGTTTGTAAGCAATTAGAGTCAGGTAACTCAGTCACAGGCTGGCTTGTGGTTAGGTCCACACCTCACCCTAGCACTCATTTTTTCCTAATCCAATCTGAATGACACAGGTGACAGAGCCAACCAATGCCCTGATTCAGACATATGTCCTGATGTCTTGGTTGTGCTGGACACTACAGATCTCTAGGAGGTTTCTTACGGATCTCAGCAGAAATGGGGTCAGAAGCTAAAGGGCGGTCACCTATTCTGTCTGGATACCACAGAATGAAGAACTTAATCAAATCATTCTTGTATTAAGTAGTAACTTTGTTTCTGACCAGAGCATATCTTCTAGAAAGACATCTGGCTAGGACCTGATGACATCAGGAGACAGACAATCCAAGATTGCCTTTGGTCATTTGCTTCAATGATTAATCACCCTGACTGTTATAACCTTGTGCCTTGTTTCCAAATTGAATTTCCTGGAGCTTCAGCTTCTAGCTGCTGCATCTTGTTATGCCTTTCTCAGCTAGATTAAAAAGCCTCTTAAAACCTGATGTTTCTTTCTCATGCAGTACTTGTGCACTCTAACCACATCACTACTTAATGTTATTTCTGATCAAATAAACAGATTAAACATCTTAAGCCTCTGCTTTAACCTGTCCAGGCAGGAATTTACCTCTCCTTCAGCATTGCTTTCTTTCCTCAATGAGTGGCATGAAGAGAGCACTTACTGGGCTTGGAAAAGCAAGACTCTCCAATCTGCTGTTTTAAGCTTGAGGACATTGGGTTTCTTCTCATAGTCTGTTGCCTTGGATGCCAGTGCATGATGCACACTAACCGCATTCTTCAGATCTTCCTCCGACAAAGCCTTTTCCGGCTTATATTCATCCTGCAGGAGGTAACAGGAGGAGAATGGCATCTTATTTTCACATGTGCTATTCCTTTTTCCTCAACCTAGGAAAAAACCTTGTTCCACAGTTCACAAATAGAAATAAAGTATATGGACTGAATGCAACCTGACTTGTGCACCTGTGGTTTCCACTACATTAAACATTTTTTGCTTTCTCTTTCTATCTCTGCTTTGATCGCTTTCCAAGGGAGAGAAGTAGGTCTGCTACCTGCTTGCCAGGAAGAGAAGTAAGCAGGCAGTATTTGACTATCGCAACAGCTGGGGATTATTTGTCTTGATTTCAAGAATCCTTCCTAACCAGCTCCCCATCTCCACTGCTCAGCTACTTGGGTTCTCTGCCGCTGCTGCCTGATTTTGACTTTTCTCAACCAACTACCTTTGTATGTGCTCCTAGACAAGCCCTCACACACTGCAGAAGCCTCCTTATCAGTGTTCACAAGGCAAATATAGCAAACACCCTTAAATCTCTGTGATGAGGGTCTACAGATGGTGAGAACAGCTCTGTCCGGGTTTTTGACACAGTAACAGTACCACTCCTAAGACCAGACAACAAAAACAGGGAGTCAAAATCCTCCTGTGTTGCAAGCATCAGCCTGGAAGCAGTCTTTGATCTTGAGAGTGACAGAAGCTGGACAAGGGCACAATCCCACTGTAGCCACAAGTTCCATTTAAAGCCCACATGAACTATAAAAGGCTTGGGAAAGACAGGAGCTTTTGGAAAAAAAAAGTGATATGCCAGCAAGGCTGCATCACTTTGTTTCTGAAGGGCAGACCAAAGCAGTCTGCAACTGACTCCATTTGGCCCCCTTAGTACATTACAGAAATCAGTCTCACCTGGAACATGCACCGAGCGTGATGGCTACAAAGCAGAGCAATAACTCCCTGTAGGCATGATAACTGTTGATCCTCCACGTGAACACAAGTTATGAGATGAGGTTTAGCAGGAAACACAGTACAGGACACAGAGCTGTGGGGACAGTACTAGGTTCAACAGCCAGGGAGGCACCTGCTGGGAGAAGAGCTGGTTCACGTGCATCAATTCGTTTACAGGACTTCTCTGGCAGCATACGGAACAGGACTGCAGCCAGAGGAATCTACACTGCTGCCAAAGGTATCTGTGCGTTCAGCCAGGATGGGCTGGGGCTCTCCAGGTTGCGTTTCAGTGGATGGGGAGTCACCAGCTGTGGTGACCACCTCTCAGAAGGTGGGAGAGGACATCTTGCTCCTATCCATGTCTCATCCTTCCTGATGGAGGTCCAGCTAATGCAGGCTGCTCGGACACTTCACTCGAGGAGAGGCAGCTACCCAGCAGTCCTGCCACACCAACAGCTTCACCTGGGGCCAGGCAAGGGCACAACGCACCACAGGTCTGGCAGGCCCAGCAGAAAGGCAGAGCAGGGCAGCCTTCAACCTAAACATCTGTGACATAAGGGGTTTTCAAGGGCTGGCAGTGAGCAAAGCCAAATGTCCTTCCTCTGTCGCAATTTAAGACTCAGCAAGATTTGGGGGGATCTCTCTATCTTGATGGATTTTGCCTACGTCCACTTACGGCATTCTTTAAACCTTTTTCAAGAAAGTCTGGCACACCTGCATCCTGAAGATGGAGGAGGCAAGGCCCCAAGTCAAGTCCCTTCCTTTAAGAGTTCAAAAGCTGATTTATTTGGAGGTAGTTTTGGGGGACATGACTGACTCCACTGTCCCGGGAGACTGAGAAAACCTCAGAGCCAGGAAATGAATTTAGGCCTCAGAAACGTGATCTTCTGTCTTTCCTCACATTACTGCCGAGAGACAGTGACAGCTATTGCCTAGCTTGTTGCCTCCTAGCTTCCTCTGTGAGTTGCATCTCATGTCCACAACCTGCTCTGGTGTCTAAAGCTGTTTCAGAAAAACTCCACATTTGGGCACTTGTAGAAGCAGCCCTGTTTGAGAACCCCTTCTTTCCGACAGAAAGCATTCATGGTAATCCTTGCTAATCCCACCAGATCAGATGGCTGCAATCTACCTTGACAGCTGGGGCTCTGCCAGCTTCTCCAAAGGCACTGATGAGCATACCGGAAATGTCTCCACAGAGTTTTCCAGCTTCAGAGAAAGCTGTAAGTACAGGAATGTGCTGCCAAAATTCCTTTTCTAAGGCCTTCAACTCTTTTTCACTGGTAAGGGAATGCTAGGGGAGCAGGAACATCCATTTTCGCCTATGCCATCAAGCACAGCATGTGCTGTGATGTGCTGCTGTCAGCATGGAAGTTGAGCTGAAATGGAAGGCAGCTCTCTAAAGTTAGACCTAGACAGTGGCAAGAAATATATATGGTGCAAGAAAGGAACTCTG
Source organism: Atrichornis clamosus (assembly GCA_013400975.1). NCBI lineage: Eukaryota > Metazoa > Chordata > Aves > Passeriformes > Menuridae > Atrichornis > Atrichornis clamosus. Next base: position 106,678 of record WBMZ01010366.1, read on the forward strand.
ACCTGTCTGTCAGCTGAAGGCTGATGTGATTGCTGCACACAATGCAATGGCATGCTGAATTCATCTTTCTCAAACTCCTGGAGAATGACTTTCCCACATTCTGCTGACCCAGAGTCAGCATATTTCTAAATCCTTTTTTTGGTAGACCAGAGAATGACATTTGTCTTTTTATCAGTCAATGTACCATGGATGTGTAGCTCCACTCAGCTGCATGTGATGGCTGCAAAATTCTCTTTCAGAAAGTCTCATCACCAAACACTTTATGTCATTCTGGCCTTTCTCTGTATTTTTTTGCAAATTTTAGTAGAGTAAATTTGAGAAAAGTTATATAAAAATTCCCAGAAGCCTGCAAGATTATAAGGGGCCACATCAAAGAGCAAAGATGTTGCGAACCTCACAGAAGAGTCCAAACAAAACACGAAGGTCTGTGTCCTGAACTGCTTGCCCAGAAGCAATTTCTAGCAAGGCAGCGAGGTCAGCCTTATGTCCTCTCTTTATAAGCCTCTCTTCTGTATGCACATCACATCCCGTGTCAGTCTAGTGAACAGACATTCTGTCAAGCTCCTACTTTGCAATTTCCTTTTGCCATGAACAGAGGGCAGGAAATTAACCTTGGCTTGAGAATGCCCAGAGACATAGTCAACATCCCAAACATGTCAAACTTCTTATTTTATATAATACTGTGCAGGCATGTTTAGTTGGCTAATTGTGGATGTTTCCACCGAGCCCCTCCGGTGTTCTCTGTGCTCACTAATTCAGAAACCATCTCTGTTTAATCACTCATTTAAGAACAAAACAATATGCAGCACAGGAATTAGCACTGGAATAATTCCAATGGAAAATAAAAGAAGTGGGCAGGGAGACAAGGCTGCCCAGAAAAACTCCTCAGTAAATCTCAAGTGACCACCATTTACAAAACACTCTCATAGATGGACTTCAACAGTAAAACAAGGAGAACTGGAATGCAGAGTGACAGTAGAATCGGGATCACACTGACCACCGGGGGAATCACAGCTGCTAGGATCAATTAATATTTATATTACAATAGTGTCTTGAGGGAACAGCTGAGTTACAGAATTAACATAGAAAGCACTGCTACGGAGGTTTGTACATGAGTTTGTGTGTAGACAGCACCTGAACAGTGAGATTTCTCTCTATCCTGCTTAAATATCACTCAGTGCAAGGAAACCACCATCTCAGATGTCATCTCCACAGATACATAGAATGAGAGTAAGAGGAAAAATGTGTATGCATGTGAATGCACCCTGCACTACAGCACTCTATAATCAGGAGAGAAGGTGAGGCAAGGAAATCTTCTAACTGAGACTATTGCTTCTGACTGAGAGTTATACACTTCTGCAAAGAAATCAAGCTGTTCTAAAATTCTTCAGTGCTTCCTGAAATTAGGATAATTTCAGTCCCTAGTATACTACAGAAGGAAACAAAAGCTCAGCAACTCTTACTGTAACAACTTGGTCTAGCTGTGTATTTTTAAATTCTGGCACCTTCACCTTCTGTGATACTACATCCCCAACACAGCAAAGTTTGTTTGAGTGCTGAAGCAAAGCCCTGGGGGACCTTCTGGAGTTGAAGAGAAATCACAGCTTTTTTCACAGCTGCAGCATGTGGTTGAGCAGGGGCCAGAGGCACCCTGGGGAGGCTCACAGCTGCCCCGTCACTCTTGGAGTGAGTTACTTCCCATCACACCCTGCTCTCAAGCTCTCACAGCACTAATGTAAAAGCCTTGCTTGTCAGTGTCCTATAGTAAGATGGCTTCAGTGCACGTGGGAGAAATGAACTTTGCAGTGCCCTGCCCCATAATCACTGAATTCAAGTGCTCTGACAAGAGCAAAACACACAAATAACAAACAAGTACAAACAAGAACTCCAACAATGTATTTCATTCTGCAAAGATGCAGTCATTACTCTCTTGCTCCTGAATGCATGGAGGGTAAGAGGAGGGAGGGCAGCATTCTGTAGAAAATTTCCATGCTACATAAGCATCTCTACACTTTATTAATAAACAGAAAGCATTTTAAACTAATATGCCATCAATACTCATAAAAATATTTAATTAAGGTGCTAAAATAGACAGTATCCTCAGTTCTTCTCCTTGAAAGCTTATTAATCCCCCTTGAACATCAAATAAGAAATTAATTGCTGTAGTAAAAGCAAGGAACCTTCTTACTTCTTAGACAACCATTCAGTCTTTTCAGGTGAACACTAAAGATTACTTATTTCATAATTTGAAGCAGATGAATCCGCTTCACTCATGAAAGGGCAAGTACAAGCCTGCCATGAAGGCATTTTAGTAAAACCTGAACCTGTTCCCAGCAAAAGGACTTCAGATTCAGCAGACTTGGTTCTAGCCTCCTGCACTGGCTTTGAGCATATCACATCCAACTTTCAGCCCAAATCTTCTATCCTGACTGCAGACTGTATTGTCTGTTTCAGGATTTGAGACTCCTCAAGAAGGCACTCAGAGCATTCACCTCGTAAACCTCATGCTATATTAATTTGATCCAAACGACTCTTTCTTCTCAGAGATTGTCCAGGTTGGCTCCAATGAAACCAACACCTTCATAAAGCCACAGCAGGGGAGGAGGAAACAGCAGTATGTATTTGCTCTCCTGATAGTTACAAAACAGAGTGGAAATGTAAAACAGCTTTCAAAAAAGCATACGTCTGCAATACAGGGTAGTCTGGACAAGTAGCACCTATGCCATGAATATTTCATCTACACTGCGGTGCAAAAAGCCTTAACAACCTACTTAGCTGCTGCCATTTATTTGATTTTGACAGTTCTCACTCATATGTTGCATTTTATGTTCCAACAGTATAGTTAAAAATGTCCTATAATATATTTAATCTTGCAACAAAAGGCTTGAAGGGTTTCATCTGACATTTTTTTTTAGACATCTTGCTGTCAGGAAGCACATTTTGTTAGAAACCGGTCCCTTCTTGCTTTGTGGAAAAAAAAGTATCCTTTTATCCTTCAACTTTGCAAAGGAACAGAAGCTACAGATTCCTACCAAGGCCAAGCTGTTGTTCAATTACTTTGCAGCTGGTCTTGCAGGCATTGCAGAAAAGTATACTATGAAAAGGTGGGAAAGGAGGACAACCTTACAGAAGGGGAAGTCATACGTATGAAATGCAAAGTTAAAAGCAGCCTAGAGGAATGCGTGCACGACACAGAGAGATGACGCTGTCTTTGCTGGTGAAGCTATTTTTTTCAGCCATGAGAGACAGCAATGGCATACACTGGAACTTACAGGGTGCACATGTGGATGGGGACAGTGGAACTGAACTCGATATTGTGAAAAGGGAGAGGGTGTCAATGAAAGGATTAATTCCTGAATGTGTGTGTAAATAGGGCTGGGGGTAGGGAGACCAGCTACGTTGTGCATCACAGGGAAAGGACCCTGGAGGTGGACTGAGAGAGTGGAGAGGATGCCTGCTGCTTTATCCCTCTTTAATTAGTTTTCAAAAGACAGTGATTTCCCCTACCTTCTGCAAATACAGGACCGTTCCCTTCAGTACAGCATAAAAGGTTTTCCAGCCTCGCTTTCCCCGGGGAGCTGGAAAGGAAACAAATGAAAACCCATTTAACTCGGATCCATTTTTACACTTTGTCTAGGCAACAGGAGAGCTGCATTAGTCCCGTGTTAAACCTCCTTTGTACTATCTTTTTCAAAGGACAATGTGACTTAGCACAGTGCCTGCACATACCTGCTGTGAGAGAGTAATACAACAACCCTGAAGACAGCCCTGGACTAGATCAGAAGGGAACAGCAGCAATGCAGAAAGCAGGCCACAGAGATTCAGTCTTTGTGCTCTTGCAGGTGGGCAGACACTACCCCTACTCAGCTAGGTCTGAGCTCTGCACCATGACAGTTTTCAGAAAGAAACACTCTTTCTACATGACACAGCAGGCACTGCTCAGGACCAGTGGGATACTGGTCAGAAAGCAGTGTCTCTCAAGAGCATCCTTCCCCCTTACTGCTCCTGCACACCCAAGCTGGCATTGAGAAAGGAGAAGGGTGCCAAACAAAATCCTGTAAAAAAACCCCCAAACCTACAAGAAAGCTGAAGTCAGTTAGAGGTTGAAGAACATAACACAGACAATATATCTAGCCCATACATTCCTAGAAACAAGCAGTGGGGGGAAAAAAAATAAATTCAGCATGAAGGCTGAAGGATCCAGTTTGAAATTCAGCTGCAACAGAGGGAGAGAAACAGGCACAGGTTGTACAGTCATATACAGTCAGAGTGCTGGAGCCTAGAAGCCTGCACTTAAACTCATTCCCCACCAAGCAACACCATTGACCAGCATCCATATGTGTATACCATTGCCTCTATGACAAAATTAATAACCCATGCACGACTAAAGCACGACACTCAGAAAGGCATCCCATTCTGACTCGAAGACAGAAAGTGATGATGAAGAGGTTACAAGTCCCTCGTCCCAGAGGTTAATCACTCCCATCTTGCATAACAGACCTTGTTTCTAATTCAGATTTGTTCAGTTCAGCTTCCAGGCACTGGTCCCTGTTACATCCTTCTCCTCCAAGTGCCTAAGTGCTTTAGGCCTCAGAACTTCATTTCTGAGAAAATACGTATGAGCATTCTAGCACATCACTTCATTACAAGTCCTGCACAAGCTAACCTCTGCCCTGCAACAACTCCATTAGGAAATTAAACATGGAAAGGTCTAACTAACTGTAAAAAAAAAAAAATTTTGTTTCATTTGCACCTGGAAAGCCAGAACGCAACTTTTTTGAGAGCTGCATGACAATAAGACAGACCTTTAAGTTGTATGGGAACTTCTGAAAACATGGCCCTAGTTATCTTACTCATAAAAGGGTTATTCCCAAAATGCCAGCATTCAATATGCTGAATAATGAGTAATTCTGGTACTTATAATTAAAGAAATAATTTCATAATGGCAACTAGATACAATTACTTATTAAGGTTGAATAAGCAGATGTTTAATAAAGATGAATCTGTTTAGAGCACCCAGTCATCACAAAGAACGAGGTCAGTTTGATTTCGACACCTCTGTCTGGATTTAGTTGTCCAGCTGTCAGCTTCCATCTTGAAAACACCAACCTCCAATTGCACCTTCTAAAACATACTAGCAAAACATGTGAATAACAAAGAGCTTAGCCCAGCTAGGAGAGACTGGCAGTTACTGGAAAACCATCATGAAGCCAGACTTTTTCTTCAAGATTTAGCCCAACAATGTGAACAATGAGTAGGCAATCATCAACAATGACTGGGAAAAATGCAGATGCTCTGACTAACCTCTGCTGTTTCCAAGTTCAGTACAAAACAAATGAAAATATCCAGACAACAAAACACACATAGGTGCATCAGAGACTCTCAATAATTAGTGCATCGCAAACAGAAGCAGGACAAGAAGGTAAGAAGACAATTAAAGTAAGAGACACAGCAGGATTATTACAAAAAGGGACAGGAAGGAACTGTACAGTAAAATGCTGGCTGTTCCCAAAAGCTGTTGCACTTCCTTAGATATGTGAGCTAAGGCTGGGAAAGTAGGGAAGAGAACTGTTACACCATCTTCCAAGCAGAGGTAAAGAACATCCTTTCTTTAAAAACAGAGCCAGAGGGGAAGGGAGATTTGAAACAATCTGGTGTCACATAAGGAAAAGGAGAATTATGAAATTACTGCAGAACAGCTACTGTAATTGACTTGAAATTGTTTTCTATTCTGTAAACCATGATACTAATTTTCTCTTAGCACAAAAAATTCACATTGCTTTGCTGTATCACATTACTTCTTATGCTCATGCATTAGCGCTGCTGCAAATGGGACTGAGCATTGTAAATCCTGGCCTAACAGTGAGAGTGTGATAATCCAATTGTTGTGTTGCCTGTTATTGCTGCTATTTCCCTTAATGAAGCAGCACTATTCGCCTTGAGAAGTACATGGGGTCACTGGTAAGTGGCGCTGTGAAGACATAATAAGAAGGTAACACTTTAAGATTGAAAAATTACTCACTTTTCTTTCCGTCCATATCTGCATGGATTTTCCGAGCCAGAAATCCAGTTTTATACACAGCAGCATTTGGGTCATGAGGGATGTCCAGGAATGGGTTATTTGAGTTGCCAATGCGACTGACAGCCTTTGTCTGGCTCCCATTATCCTTTTCATCTGTACCATCAGAGTGAGACTTTTTTTTCTCTTCTTCATCCCTTAAAAAGCAGTGGAAATCAAGCATGAATGATGGACTGACCAGCAAAGTTTCATTTTAGTAGTTCTTGAATGTTCCTTGTCTAAACATATATCTCTCTTTACAGAGAGCCATATATAGGGAGAAACCTAGAAATATACCAAAATATAGTCAGTTGTATCACAGCAAAGCTTCAGTTCACCTGCTTCACCAGCACAGGACACAGATTTTCAATAAAGCCCAAGTTTCCGTTACTGTGTCAAAAGGTAAGATTTCAAGAGTATTCTGTGTCCTCCAACTTCACCTACTTTAATTCCACTTATTTGAGTGCTAAAATGTAACATATTTGCCTGCTGGGTTCTCCTGAAAAATGCCCAATTTCTTCCTGAGTTCCCATGTAGATGAAAAGAATTAGAATACTACAGATCAGTGTGGCTTACTCCTTACCGTAGCATAAGAAACACAGACACTACCTCTTTTTCTTTATTCTCCTCTGCAAACTAGCATGAAAGTAGTAATTTAAAAATAAAAACTACACTAGGTGAATTGTGTTATCTGTACTTTGGAAACAAAATGCTGCTCAAAATGTTACTTATTAAGGCAATGTATTCAACACAGCTCTTGGGAACAACAATGCAAGTCACAAGCATTGCCTGACTAATAAATGCCATTTTGCTTGTCACAGGCAAAGGCTAAAAAGGACTAGGCAACCTAGAAAATAAAGGGTGTTCATCACAAGAGCAGGACAATGGTTTGCAGAGAATAGGCCACTCAGTGTGGGTGGATGGGGTATCTGCAGGAATTGCAGCTAGTGTCAGATTACAGAGCAGCCCTTCATGCTTTGAGGTCTACGTACACTCCCCTCCAGGTGACTAGGAAAGATGTGTCAGGGAGGATGACAGCTGTCACTGGAAAGTCACGATAGCAACACCTCTCCTAAGACCAGCATCTGATTAAAAAAAAAACAAAACGATCACTTGAGCATAATGATGGCTAATAATCCCAACCCATTGGGGGTGGACCTCAAGTTGCTGCATCTCACTGGATCCAATTGACTGGCAGAGGGAGCAAGCTCAGACCTTCCAATAACACATATATGTTCAAAGGCATGTATTATGTGAAGATTAGCAAGGCATATGTCAATCCAGAAGCTCCTTTAGGGATACTGCTACCATGGCTGCTTATGGGAATGACCATTCAAAAATACGTCCTCCAGGGACAGCAGACTAGAACAACAAATCTGTTATCTTCAGCTCTGCTGAAAAGGAGTCTTATTATCACTCTTTACAACTCCCTGAAAGGAGATTGAAGCCAGGTGGAGGTCAGCCTCTTCTCCCAGGCAACCAGCGACAGGACAAGGGGGCACAGCCTCAAGCTGTGCCAGGGGAGGTTCAGGTTGGACATCAGGAGGAATTTCTTCACTGAAGGGTGGTTAAACATTGGAACAGACTGTCCAGGGAGATGGTGCAGTCACCACCCCTGTAGGTGTTCAAGAAATGACTGGATGTGACACTTAAAGCCATGGCCTAGTTGACAAGGTGATGTTCAGTCAAAGCTTTGACTTGATGATCTTGGAAGTCTTTTACAAACTAGATGATTCCAAACAAAATGGTTCTTTGATTCTGTGAAATAGTCTTCTGGGGAATAACTTAGCCTAAGGAGATAAAAGGATAATAGACTGGTTTGACAACATGGAAACCAAATCCAGAAACATGGGGGCTGTATTAGTGAACTCTGTAATACCAGGGAATACTCCTAAGCATTTGACTTTGATCACCTCATACTAATTGTAGAGATGAAGTCAAGAAGGTGCACCATATCTTCATGATGTTGTCTCACGAGGTCTCCTGATTAAGAGGAAGAAAACTTTTACTTGAAGACCTGATTCCTGCAAGGGAGAGCAGTCCTTGCATCTTTCAGCCTATTGGTGTGTGCCTTCCAACTCCAGAGCAGAAAGTTCTACAAACACTTTTTATTAGTCAAAGCAATAAAGATTTCTTCAAGTATGCTTTGGTTGAAGTCCTCTCCCAGTTGAAAGAGTGAAGATGTTTCTGACAATTTTATTTGTCCCCACCCCTCCTGTGTGTACTACACTCCCTAGCTGCTGATAAGTCTGAACCATTGTGTGTCATGTGTTCCTTAGATATATGTCCACTCCAGAAGAAAATTCTCTCAACACAAATCTGAGGCACTTAATCCAAACCAAAATCTCTCAAAGGGCATAAGCACTCAGGCTGATTTGTCACACAGAAGTGCTTTGAGAATTCTGGGATTTCAGCCAAGGACACAACAGATTTCTCCTTGTCAGCAGAGACCTACTGCAGTAAAAGGCTTAACATTTTTTTTTGAATAAGCTATCTTCTTTGGAGCTATGGGAGTGAATTATTGTATAGTGATCAGCTGTCCTGTGTGAATACACCATTGCCCTTAACCAAGCAGCCACAGTGGTGTGATGAGAAACCCAGGGGGATCCTGGACACCACTAAGTGCTGGAGGCAGTGCTCTCAAACTCAGCAGCTCTGCAACAGCTATTAAAACAGAAATTATTAAAACAGGAATTCCTCAAAAGATATGGTGGACAAGGATAAAACAGTATCTGCTGTCATGACTGCTGGTAGGATTGAAGAAATCTTTAATTGGTCCTTTGTTCTGTCATGAAAATGGGACATCCTTGAGACTCAGAAGTTTTAGGCATTTCTGAGAGCTGAATGCTCTGACAATGTGCATGAGGGCAAGATGCACTAGTCAGTCTGCAAGATGCAAGGAAGGGAGCCAGAGACGCAAGAAGGACTCATTACATACAAGTAATTCCAAAGAAGTGAATGAAAACCAGGGGATCTGGAACTCACTTCTTGAAATGCTCCATGTTGCTTCAGTGGACTAACATAAGAAGAAAGCAGGACAAATGGGAGGAATGTCAAAACAGCAAAAAAAGTTCAGGTATCAGCCATTCCTCAGATATCTTTCAAAACTGGCTGAATAGATAGGTCCCGCATACTGTTTATCATGGATGTAACGATTTGAGCTTACTCTAACCAGCCTTTAGCGTCCTTTAGCAGGGAAGAACTGCAGAAAATTCAGTGTGTCTCGGTACATAAACCTGAAAACCAATGTTTGTTTGAAACCCTAGCCTGTGGGAGTACGACTGCTTGCCCATCCTCAGATGGCTCTCACAGATCATTCACATGCTGTACCACCCCCAGCATGAAGGCCTTCAGTGACGTGGGGTAAGAGTCAGTGGGCGGGGGTCGCTGTGCAGGTATGTTCAGAGTCACGGAAGCAGTGTCACACAGGCATAGCTCAGGTCCTTTGTAAGGGCAGGACCACAGCCTCTCCTTTCCATTTCATAACAGGAACTAGCACAATCCTTGTGCCTTTGGGAACAAAAAAACCCCACAATGGTTCCAAAACACCTTTCAGCAGACAAAACACCATCATGAGGGTTCACTTCAGCTTGCAGCAGTCTTAAGGTATTTTGTGTCCCTGCTCAGCAGAGGAAGAACATTCCCTGCTCTGGGCCTGGAAGCAATTCCTCTAGTGATCCCTGGTGATGACTGAAAAGGGTTGCTAGCTGCAAAACTTGTAGGTCCCACTTTCCATCCACAGAAAATGGGACCTACAGGCTCTGCAGGTACTAGTGACAGGAAAACGTCACCAGCTGTAGAGCTTCTCCAAGACTCTGCTTATGGCACATGATGTTTGCAAGGTTGCCCAAAACAAGGAGTGTCAGTTCCATCTCCCTAAGCCCGTTTCTTTGGAAAAGGACCTGCAGACAGTAGTAACCAGGCTTCTGGCTGCCCATGAGAACCAGCACACCAAAGTCAGCATCTGCATGCTCTATCATTGGCAGTCATAGTGTTGAAGCAGCAATGTTTTCCTTCCCCAATACATGATTGCTGACAACTAGAAAGAGTTTGCCTCTTAAGCACATAGATGTAAAAAACATAAAAATCCAGATGCTGCCATTTTGGTGAAGAAATGAATTTTTTGCCTCTCCCCAAAAAGACCCTGTGCAAGGAAGTATTGGGCTTGTCTTTTGGAAGAAAAGCACCATCCAGTTGTCTCAGTAACAAAAATATTTCTGTACACTCTATGGTCTGATTTAAGGCTCTGCCTTGGAAAACTTTGAAGTCACTAACCTGGAAAGATGTGGTCAAGCCTTTCATTTTTAAAACTCTGCTTAATCTCTGCATTTGTTCAAATAGCAAATTTATAATATGACATGGCAAAAGGTTGGGTTCATCCATTTAAATATTGAAATTGAAAAAAAAATTTAGGTTTGTAATATATCTGCATCTGTGGAACTGATAGCATCTGTATTAGGAAATTGACTTGAGAGAAGTATTGGCATCATTCACAGTGGGAGGAGGGAAGAAAGGAGAGCCAGGCTGATTACCACCTGACCCCTCTTAAAAATCAATCAAGAAGGTGCAAATAGGAAACATCATAGAGCTTGGGAGACAAAAAGTTAATTACAATAGCGAGAGATTTCTCAGTCTGACCTAGAAAAAGATGAGCTTCAGCACAGATGTCTTTATAACTACCCTGATCTTAGTATCACAGTTTGATTTGGCAGCATCCCTCTCTCACCATCACTGTCTCAATGACCTGTTTTGTTTTGGCTGAAAGGAGATAGTTTTTCAGTGTAGTCCCAAAAAACAAAAAAGAATACACCATGTCCATGTAAACCTCTCTGGAAAGAAAACTGTATCACTGACTAGTGAAAACCAAAGCAATTATCCTGAAAACTACACTGTTCTGCTGAGAGGAAGCTTCTGGGGCACAACTGACTCAAATACAGTCATTTGGCTTTAGCAATTTTGTAAGCATTGCTTTGAGATTTCATATGTTAATTATAGATCACCTATTTTCAGATGATGATTTTATTCTTCTCTTACCTTCAGGAGGAAACAGATAAATTGTTTTCAATTCATTACAGACAATGGAAAACAATAATGTTTACCACCACATTTCCATGAAGACATCATGCAAACAAAACATATTTAGTTCTGGCACCTGTGTAATCAAACAAATTTTTATTTTGTAGCTTAAAGCTGACGATAGTCTGAAAGCCGAAGAATGAGAAACACCTACAAAACTTGGAATATAGTATTAAAGACAATGAGATAGAAGGGATGTTAGGAGGTCAGCCAATCCATCTCTTTACCTCTAAGGCTGGATTATCCACTCCTTCTAACCCATTCCAGACAGAATAATCTGTTCACAAAAACCTCCAATGAAAGCACTTGTGCAGTTCATCCAGGCAAACCCGGGCCCTGGTTTAAAAGGCTTATTGCTATAAAACCTTTTTAAAGGTTGCTTCCGAACTTCTCTTGTTTCAAATTTAAGCCCATCCACAAAGGATGTGAAGAATCATTCACACCTCTGGGGTGTTCAGCATGGAGTAGAAGGATGCTTTCCGGATCCCACATTCACCAGTTCAGGGTAAATTCTGTGTCAGATCTCTTTAATTTACAGATTATGGTATGTGATTCACTTTTAACTTTGTGGAGAACTTGAACCTGGCACTACTGCAGAGAAAGAGCTGTAATGTAATTCTCTCTTCAGAGCTGTACTCATGCTTTCCTGTTCAAAAAGGATAAATTAATACTCCTACTGAAAGTCTCTGGAGCACATCTGCTGATTAAGGTGTCACTTCTCTTGATTACAAAATTGAAGTCAATGGTAGCCTTTTCTTTGCGTGGGCTTTGGATCAGACTATAATTCTACTGGAAATGTACCTCAAACTGTTCAGGATGATAACACACCTACCTCACAACTAGTAAGATAAGGATCGGGTAGCAGTCTTTCCCCCTCTTGCGTATTACCATTACCCTCTCTGCCTACGGACTTATTGATAGACATTAATCCACTAAATAATGTACTTTCAGACCAGCTCTTAAACCTTTGCTTAGCTCGTAAGAGTCTTAGATCCTCCAAGGGGTTCTGGCTGGAGGAGAGGCATGTCTTCAACATGCCAGCACTGCAGGAGAGCTTATACTGGGGTTTGCAGTCCTGTCTTCACCTTTGCCTTACCTCCCACTTCTTCCCCTGCCAAGTGCATCAGGAAAACAAAGGAATAATCTCTGGAAGAGAGAGAGGATCTTCCTCAGTCCCATCAGAACAAAACTGACCATGTCTCCTTCCCATCCAGCTTCTTCTGCAGATGGCAATAGTAGAGCAAGAGAGTTACGTGCCTCCTCCCTCTAGCTCAGGCAACCCAGATTGGAATAGAAAATTGGCCCCTTAGAGCATTCTCCTGTGAGAAGGTGGTTTTATATCCACCCAAAGTCTTATTTAAGAAAGAGTCTGAATTATCCCTCTTCCAGCATGCTTGGAATTTTCCCCCAAACAAGGTATATGGACTAGGCTATGTAAATGCCAAAGCAGTTATCATCTATATAGGAGCAAGCTATCTCATAAATCACCTTGACTGAAGTTCATGGGAGCAGAGCCAGTCATGAGCCAGTTCCCACCTGGAGGCTGCCCAAGGGTATTAGACACGGTATGGTCTCTTGGCAAGAGCTGGAGGAAAATTCTGACATCGAGAAAGTCACGTAATGGATTCTGCTGGTTCTAAAGTACCTGTGACAGTGTCTGGCAAACAGCTCTGGTGTGACATGTAAGATTCACACAGCGTGTTCCAGGTCCAAGACACAGTCTGCGAAAATGTCTCCCACCACGATTTTTAATACTCATCAGAGAAGGCACTTCTTGCTGACTCCTCTTAGCAGCGCACCTTCTTTACTACTCTGACATTACCTAACACATGTCTGAACTGGGACTGCAATCCCAGTTGGAACCAGCAGCCCTTGCAAGTGAGGTTTCACACCCTGACAAAAAGAAAGAAATTCATTTGCAGATCATGCACTTAAAACAGTGGAGATCAGAAGCCAATGGGCCTGCAAGACCTATGGCAGTTGCTAGGACTTCTACCACAAGAAGTGCAGGAGCATGCATTCCAGACATGCATTGCTCCCAAGAAGGTGAGGTTTCAGATATGTAAATACATACAGGGAAATACCTTTGTACAGCCAAAATAGATAGGAGACATAATTCTTCTATTTTATACCAAAATACACTGTTCTGCAAGTGGCAAAACCTAAAGGAGACCCTTCTACTCTTTGCTGGCATAACTAGACCACATGAAACCTAAGCACAGGGAGATGTCAATTTAACACAATGAGAAATTGAAGCTTTTTCTTGTCTGCAGTATTTCCATAGTTAGCAAGTGTTAGCCTGTCGAAAGCAGCTAAGGATTGGTGGGGGAGCATATCAGACTTTGTCCAATTCATCATCTTTCACATTAGGTTGTTGTCAAGTTATCCATAGTTAATCAGGAGACAAACCAAGACAATAAACCAACAGCAGGAAACTCAATCCAAGACGTGTGTTTCTATTCAGCAGTTCTGACACAATGAACAGAAAGATAAAGGGAGAAGTCAACTTCTGTTTTATTTATGCAGTCACAGAACAACAGAGGATTTAATTTCTCTCTTTTCAGGCTGAAGTTTCCTACTAAATGAAATGTCCTCTTTCCTTACAAATGTAGTTGGCTCCTATCATTAACACTCCCCTTGCTGGAGAAACAGATGAGGCGGTATTGCCAGGTCATTCATTAGCAAAAAAGCAAACTCATTATGTAGGCTGGCTATCTTCTACGGGCTTTGGAGCCCATGGAAATGATGACATAACAGGTATGAACAGATTACTACACAGGTACTGTTTTTAAACTTCTAAATTCTACACAGTATACTTACACTGCCCATTCCAGCTTCTCATTCTTGATTGAATTGTAGAGGGCCTGCAAAGGGAGAGAAATTAGATGGAATTATTGTTTGACCCCTGATATACATTAAATACTGAGGAAAGATATCCAACTAGAATCAGCAAGCAAGCTGTCTCTGATGAAGAAAGTACCATATCTGCTAATGGTAGTATGAGAATCTTCAGCAGAAATTTCACCTAAGGAAAAAATAGTGAATGCAGGTTTTGAGATTACAGTAATTTCCACAAGCTGTTTTTGGGTGCTTGTGGTTTGTGCCTTTTTAAAATCATAGACTCATGGACTGGTCTAGGTTGGAAGGGACCTTAAAGAACATCTGGTTTCAACACCCCTGCCATGGGCTGGAACACTTTTCACTAGACCTGGCTGCTCAGAGCCCCATCTGGTCTGGCCATGAACACTTCCAGAGATGGAGTATCCACAACCTGTGGCAACCTGTGCCAGTGCTTCACCACCCTCAGAAAAGAATTTCTTCCTAATGTCTAATCTAAACCTACTCTCTTTCAGTTTGAAGCCATTGCCCCTTGTCCTGTTACTACATGCTCTTGTAAAAAGTACTCATAGGCTTCCTTCAGGTACTGGGAGGCCACAGTTAGGTCACATCAACGACAGGTTGATGTCGTTCCCAGGGAATCCAAGGGACCCCAGAGCTGGATGCAGTGTTCCAGGTGGGGTCTCACAGAGCAGAGCAGAGGGGCAGAATCCCCTCCCTCTCCCTGCTGGCCACGCTGCTCTGGATGCAGCCCAGGACACGTTTGGCTCTCTGGGCTGTGAGTGCACATGGCTGGGTCATGTCCAGCCTCTCCTCTCACAGCTCCCCCAGGTCCTTCTCATCAGGGCTGCACTGCTAAGTCTGGGTTGTACTTCGTGAGCTGTGCTCTGAGAGCCTTGTAGGCTCAAGCAGAAGGCAAAAAATTGTGGCCTGGTGCTTACTCAGTGTTAGCCTTGAGAGGAATAATTTACTTTGTTCTGGTACTCCTGGCAAGATTAGAAATGATGGTAAAAAGATTACTAAAACTTTGACCGACAAACTTTAGTGACTATTTTAAGATTTCTATTTCAAATTTCAGAGCCGTTTTTGAGAATTGGCTTTTTCAGTGTTTTGTGTTCTCTTTATGTATCCTGCTTTTAAGATNTGCCATCCAACCACTTTCTTATCCATCTAATAGTCCATGTATCAAATCAATCTCTCTGCAATTTCGAGATAGGAATGCTGTGCGGGACTGTGTCAAAGGCTTTACACAAGTCCAGATAAATGGCATCTGTAACCCTTCCACTGCCCACTGATGGAGTCACTCACTCCATCATAGAAGGCCACTGTGTTGGTCAGGCAGGACTTGCCTTTGGTGAAGCCGTGCTGGCTGTCTTCAATCACCTCCCTCTTCTCCATATGCTTTACCACAGGTTCTAGGAAAATGATCCATGATCTAGGAGATGTTCCATAATATTCCCAGACACTGGGGTGAGGCTGATGAGTCGGTAGTTCTCAGGGTTCTCCTTTCTACTTTTTAAAAAGATGGGTACAATGTTTCCCCTCTTCCAGTCATGTGGGACTTCACCAACATCATGGCGAATTCATGACTACTGTGACTTTACAAGTATCATGGAGAGTGGCTTGGCAACTACATTAGTCAATTCCCTCAGGACTCTGGCATGCATCTCATTGGTTCCCACAGATTTATGTATTTATTCAAGTTTCTCACATGGTCATGAACCTAAACTTTACTTACAGTTTGCAAAAGCCACAAGACTATGGCCTTGAAATTCAAGGTTCAATTTAATTCCTGACAGTCAGTGATGAGACCTTCTTGTCCATGACATTAATGCGGCCAAGATTTCACCATATGGGCTTACCTGTGAAGATCTGCCAGAATATCCATCCCAAGACCTTGAGTGCTGAGACACCTGAATGTTTTCTCAGTCACACACCTTACTATAAACATGTTCAGTTTCTAAGTGCAAAACTGAAAACAAATGACAAGCAGCTTTTGTGCTTGAAGATCACTATCTTGGACTGCTGCCCACAAACACCGTTTCTCTTGACATTCAGAGGAAAGGTGACAGTAGGTTTGACACCAAAGGTAACAGTTCTGTTGTTGATACAAGCCTGCAAAGAAAAGGGTCTGAAGGCTGACTTAAGTCTGGGTGAGTATCAGACAGCTGGAGTGGATTTTTTTTGAGAGAATGCACATGCATCAATTGCATAAGTATGTCTCATTTCAGCCCTCCAATAGCTGATGAATACAATGGTTAAACCCCTGGTATTACTACAAGCTAATGGAGTTCTTCAAATAGGTCACTTGACTCAAGTGAAGTATTTTGGTATGGAATGTCCCTGATTCTCACACGTATAATCCACATTTGTAATTCACCTTATATACATAGCTAGATTTACTCCCTCTGGCACATAACTCCTACACAGCCTCAAAATATGTTAACGTGTAGAAGAACTGTTGATGCACATGATTAGCAAAAAGTAGCGCATCAAGCATGAACAAGCCTGAAAATCACATACTATAATAGCTGTAACATGCTCAACAGAAACAGTAACATTTAGATAGCCTTAATGCTGACCCAAACCAAAAATAATTTGGAAAACTGAAGAGTTGAAATTAGTCTTGTGCATATGCCACAGCTGAATTTGCATGAGCAATACCATGAGCATATCCCACTCTTCATCCTGTGATCCACCAGCTCCTTTCTGAATCTGGAAGTCTTATTTGAAGATCCTCAATATTCAGCTCTGTGGAAATCTGGCTTAAGTGAACCATACACAAGCAGGTTAAACACACTGGTACAACTCATCTCATGCTGACGCTACACATGCAGCAACTTTCAGTCACAGAGTACCAGAAAAATAGGTTTCTCAGAGCAATACAACAGATATGAATAACAGGAATAATCATGCCCCATCCTACTTACACTGAACTAGGAAACAGAGGTCCTCAACACTAACTGGGCTTCACTGTGCCACTTAGAGCAATATGATGAAATATTTCCAAGTCTGGAGTTTTCACTATTTCTGTATAACCTATAACCTCTGAAGCTGTATAAGGAGCTCTGAATCAAAGGCAAGCAGCCAAAGGTGAAGGAAGGGCATATCTAGAAATTTGTAGGCACTTTGCTTAATTTTTAGGTGAAAGCTATCAAGGGATTTTAAGACCACTCTGTACAAAGAAAGCAAAAGAAAGAGCTAATATTTCTCCTACCAGTCCAACAGAATTAGACACCTCCATTTTTCTACACAAACTGATGCTGATACTGGTTCCTGGGGTCACCCAGCATCTTCTATTAGAAGCCACCAGATTTCCAATGATTTGGCCAAAGCCCTGGCTTATTCTTTGACTTGTTCTTTACTTCCTACTATGATTAAAATATTCTCTTATATTTTGAGCCAGAAAATGACTTCCAAATACAAAGAGGCTGCATACTTTCCCCAGCTGCCTCCCCATTTTTTCAGAAGTAGTATTTTTTTTTCTCATCTGGCTGAATGAGTTTTTGAAACAGCAAAAACTTGGCTTGGCGAAACACATTCGTTGCTCTCTGGCCCAAATGCCTACAAGATTGGGTCAAAACCTCTGAAAATGAACACCTGCCCTGTGCAGGTTTTTATGAGATTTTGCTGCTAAGCACATCTCTAGGGATCACTGCAGCCAAAGAGCAGAACGCACAAAAGCAGCAGTCCAGATTGGTGCAGGGACAACAAATGCCCCAGGCTTTCGCCTTGTGCAGAGAATATGTTTGTCCCAATCTTTACTAATGAGCCAGACTCCATCTTCCTTCTTTACAGACTAACAGACACCAACCCAGTCATATGGCACACATCTGACCAAGGACACAGTGTCCCCCACAGAGCATCAAGCAGAGCCTGTCAGAAAGTCTCTGCTATTTACCAATTGAAAAGAAAACTGTAGAGAGTATCCACAGCCAGGGCAGCTCTACACCCGGTGTACTCCGTGTGTCTACCGAGCATGTTCTCGGGGACCTCAGCAAGCAGACCTCTCCAGAGATGCAAATACGTGAGTTCTCATGCTTGTTCCCCGACCTGCCTCTCTGGCAGAGACTGCTGCCAGGCTGTGCACCTGCTGCTGGACTCACCAGCCTTTCAGAGCTGCTTTATGCCCCTTCTCCAAAACCATTTACGCTTTAACATCTTCATGATGTCTACTGGGCTCTCATAGGTTCCACAGAAGTGAAATTTCCTCCTGCCATGTTTGGCAACCAGTAGCATACATGTACAGCGCAGCACCTGCTCTGTCATTTGCTTCATGGCTGTTCCCCAAGGCCTTGATTCAGACAGCAGCTCCTTTCAGCAGACATTTCTCCAGAGTACAACTAAATCAAACAAACTTGGACACAAGCACTTAAATGGTTCTCTAAATTGCAACAAAGCTCATCAGAGATTATGGCATGGTCATGACTTTCACTGTACTGAGCTAGCTGAAAGGACAGGTTTTATTAACTCATGTTTTCTCTCTGGGAAACAAAAAACAAACAAACAAACAAAACCACCCCTCCCCCCCCCAAAAAAAACCAAAAGGAAAAAAGCTCTCATTTAAAGCACTTTTACAGATTGAAAACAATCACTACTTCCTACCTGCTAGACCGGGAAGTGTTTGACAAATTTGCTATGTAAGCCAGAAAAATGGGAGGCTGGACCACAGCAGGGAATGGCAGAACGAATACTGCATGGGTCTCATCTTCCAAGCTGGACCAATACCACTCAGAAAGGGGAAAGACTTGCTATCTCTTCTGTCGCCCAAGGCTACCACAGACAGGATCCAAATCCCCAGATATCAACCCCTCAGCAGTGTCTGACTTGAAAGTTTTGACTTTTTACCTCTATTACCCAGAACACAAAAGTCTCCTCCTTACAGCTTACAGCTTTCCCCTTTCTGACTATTGCTGATCTCTAGGTCCACCACACTTCAGGCCCAGCACTGTTGTAAGCTCCTTGGAGAAACAAATGCAGTTTTGAAGGCAGCATAAAAGAAATTGACTGCTGCATAAAACAGAATAGCAGGCAAAATCCTAGGCACCTTCAGAACTCCAATGATGTTTCATACAGCTCCAATTCGACCCTTAAAAGACTGCAGTGTAAAAAATGAGATTTGTTACGTGTTTGTGGGATTTGTTTGTATTTATTCATAAACTGGGCAAGAAAAACTTTCCTTTTTAAGTGGAAAGCTGTAACTCTTTAAAAAACTGCTGAATTCCACCCCCATTTTCCCTTTGGCAAGCAAGTAGATCCACAAAATTCCAGATTTTCACAAGCTCTCCCTAGTTGGTATTTTTATTTCAATTGGGAAAAAAAGCAAAACTATGGAGAGAATGGTTCTGAAAACTCCTATTTACTTTAAAAAGCTGTCAAGGAAAAGAAAAAGGTCATTTGCCATGCTCACCTTCGTCAAAACCATGTCACATGCATGAACCACTGGACTCATTTAAACAAGCTTCACTTGTCACCTGCCAGCTGCCAGCGGTGATGTGAGTCAGCCTCTGCATGCAGAAGGAGTGCACAAAAGAAAGGCACAACCAGGTGTGTACACAGGGACATAGATGTAGCAAATTACCCAGATACTGATCTTGGAAAATCATCTAGGTAACAAGTAGGCACAGGGCTCCCAAAGCCTGGCCAGCAGGGCGCATAATATTTGAAGAGAACCCAGAGCACTGTACTAGTCCTCCCCTCGAAAGGCAACACAGAACTGTCTCTTGAAGCAACCTACAGACTTGCTGCATGCACTAGCCCCTGCAGAAAAGTCTGCCAAGAGGGAAAGGAATGCATCACACGTGTTTTTAACACCTGCTCCATGCATAAAAGAGGAGCCAGAAACACCAGCCGTGAGCAGGTAAATAGGCAAAACCAAAACTAAGTTCACAGACAACAGCAGGGATGATCCAGACTGTCTTCTCCAGTTCTTGTCTTCCATGCTCTTCGTTTACATCCAGTCCCTCCATGATTTCTCTAGTAACTGTTGGGCGAATTAATGACCATCTGATCATTACAGTAAGCCTGGGTGGCTTCTGATGCCCCCAGAACAGGGATGCCCTTATGCTCTGAGCCAGGCACCCTTCCCTGCTGGCACAGCCAGAAGAAGCCCTGCCTGGGTACATTTCTTCTTCACCTCCAGCTGATAACGGCATGGTTGATCCCATGCAGTCAAGGAAGCCCCAGACACACCTCTGGGCAAACTTGTGCTCAGTCTTTACAGTCAGAAGTTCAGCATCTCCCCCAGTCACTCAGCACCTGTCCATCGTCTTTGCCCTTTGGAGCAGAGCAGTCAGCCAGGCATCAGCTCCAGCTCCTGCTGTACGTGCTTCATTGGAGGGAGGAAAAACAGCTAAAGTAGCAGAACCCTACAAAAATAAAACAGGTTCCAGAGGCAACAGATACCAGATGCCACAGGTGTCTGCATGGAGTTCTAATAGGTGTTAACGTGCTCATCCTTTGGACCAGGGCACAGCTCTGTGTCATTGCCTCCTGCCAGGTCTGGATGGGTTGCAACACACTGCTATACACCACTCCTGGCTTGCTGTTTAGGTGATTACCTGAAGGTTGGCCCTCCCCCAGAACTGCTGCTTGAATACAGATCTATATTACTTCACCACCTGCTATTTGCCACCCTCCCCCAAAACCCAGATCTTGACATTTTCTCCTGTCCTCATGCACAGATCTGTAACACCTGGCAAAGCAAGGATAAGGGTTCTGATCAGCGAGTGCCTGTAGCTCCTTGCCAGATTCAAAGCCCACATGCCCCTGATTTCTCACACATTTCCCCTCTTCTGATGAGGATGCAGCAAGGATGCCAGAATTGTACCCCCAGAAGCCTGTGCATTAGTGCATGGCATGGCATGTCTGCTGATATTGCTCTCAATTTTAAATTTCACTGGTTTGTACAACAAACGTTCTTCTAACAAGCCAGCATACATTATTCATAAAACAGCACAGAGCTGTTCAGCAGCATATGGAACCGATGAATGTTGTTTTGGTGTAGGAGGAGATAGGGTTGATAGGAATGTTTTAGGGGGAAGGAAAGGAGATCATTTCACCCAGGGAATTTCAAGTGCGTCACCAACTGGAGGAGAACATTTTGAAGAGAAACTCCTCTGTTAAAAATCTGGTGTGTATGGAGAAGGAGGGGGAGGGGGAGAAAAAAAAAAGGAAGGAAAGATTGTGCCAGATATATCATCATAAAACAGAAAAGGATGGTTAACTGTGGCTCCTGAGAGCCAAGAAATTAATGCCACACAAGAAATGCGTCCTCTGTAAAATTGATACACAGGGGTTGCTTGAAGAGATTTTTTCTGTACTTGCTGAAGTGTTTCATCAGTGTTATTGTAAAGGCAGCATACAGAACTATTATAGATAAACAGAAAAAAGGCTAGACAAGTGTTTCTTCATAATAGAGCACCTACGCAGCCTATTTCAAACTATTTTATTGGCCGTATGCATTTGCAGGCAGGACAGGCACAGCCACTTGGCAATTGAGTCCCTGGATGCAGGAGAGGAGTCTGTCAGGAGAAAAGACTACTGAACATGCTGGGTCACACAGACGATCCTGAGGTCCTTTGACTCACCTTGCATGCAGTCTGGATTGGAGCCTGCTCTCCAGAGAGCAGTGGTACATAATTCACAGTGTCCTTTCCAGAGGTTCTCCTGCTGGCCTGAGGCTGTGGTATCTGCCTATAATACACACTCGAGATGCATCACCTGGTGGAGCCCGTATACACACAGAAGCACTACCTGATGTGCGTCAGGAAGATGACAGGTACTTGGGCTACCTAGCTTCCCTGACACTGGCAGCAGGCAGACTTTGTCTGCAGGCACCATGTTGCTGCTTTGTTCATACTGGCTAAAGCATGAGGATACATAATACTCTGTAGCTCAGTAAAACAGGCTGAGTCACGTAAGTGAAAAGAGGAGTATGTTTCTGAGGCACAAATGGTTTAAACCTGTCTCCTGTCCAAAGTCAGCTGAAGAAATCACAGTAATAGGTCTTGAGCATTGTAGTCACTTTATATGGGGAGCAAATAAAATACAAGGCAGTCCAGGCACAAAGAGAGAAACACACCCACAGAAATATGAAGAGGACAAGTCTACAAACCAAACTCTAACTGAGACTGAGGGGATCTACACGGCATCAGTGCCCAGAAAACCCCAGCCTAGAACAGAAGACATTTCCTGAGAAATGTCTCAGGAGCATATGCACGAGCACATATGCACAGAGTTACACCGATAAAAAGACCTCCTTCGCCACACTATACGTTAACAACCTCCAGGGTCTTCCACCAGCACAACAGTACCGAAGAGCCAAAGCTCAACTATAAATCAGTTCTCTAAATCAGTGACGTCTTAGCAAAATAGATGGGCAGACGAAGATCAGAAGGGGAAAGAGAGATGGAAAGAAGGGGCTGTCCAAAATCACCAGACCAATCACTGGCACAGCCTCTTGTCATCTTATCAACGAGGCAGGCATCACTGACAGGAATGCAGGGATCCTCTCAGCCCTCCATAACCCAGCTCTTACACATTTTAGATGCTCCGCAGATACAAAAACCTTTGTACAAAATAAAGAAACAGGGCAACAAACTGAAACAAAGCTTCAGTGTTCTTCCTAGCTTACTGAGATAGGCAGGAAAAGAAGTGGGTATCTCTCAAATAACAACCTACAGCACTCAGGAGGCAGAAATGTGAATTCCACAGAGGAATGAACACAGAGCTTTCATTACTGCAGTAGTTAACTAACTGTGTCAGACACCATACCTGGGAGAAAGTCCCTGCCCTGGGGACACTACACCAGGCATACACAGTGAACACAAAGCCTGGGAGAGGGAAGATTTACAGAGATTAAGTAATTCACCCAGCGTCAAAAGACTCGAATTTTTACCATATGAAGGAGAGGTTTCATGCACAAATCCTCCCACCAAATACCGTGCAATTATTGCCATGCTTAGGGTGAAAGTGATCACTAGCGCAGGGTCCCAGAGCACCTGCAAGATGCAGCCTTTACTTTGATATTTGTTGGAGAAGCACATACTGCATCAGCAACAGCCTGAGAATGATGGCCATACTATTTCTCTGCCCCAACTCAGCAGTACACTGTTTCTTAGACATGGCTAATAAGGTCCTTAAAACAGAGGCTCATTAAATTGAACTGAAAAAAACCTTATCTTTATTTCTGTTTGCAGTACTCTGTGATTTAAGCTACACAGATCAGGCTCTGAAATGGCATACAACCTGTAAGCTAGCAGAGAGGAATCTACTAGGAACTACTGTACAGCACTGGGATCTCTTCACCATAGCAGAGGAGGTTTCTCTCAGAACAGACCGGAGATTTAGGGAAGGGACAGTACGGGAAGATCCATTCATGTGCCTGCTTGTTTGCATGCACACAGACACAAGACATGGTTAAATGCTTGGCTGATTCTTTGAAATATTTCATTCTGATTCAACACACCTTTGCAAGTGTGCAAGATCTAATCCCAAGGCAGAATCAACTGGCATCAAGAATGAAATTACAGGCACATTTGGTCACTGCATAAAGTTCATCCAACCCCTGGAGACATGGAACACCTTTGGGAGGGAGGCAGCTATTAAAGCACTTGCCTGGAGTTTCTGGATGCCTCTCAGTTATTGTGTGGGAGCAAGGGACGAGGAAAAAAAAGAAAGGTATTGCATGGAGTGGGGGTTGTTGGCTTAGGAACTGAATAACCGGAAAAGTCTGGGTGAGAAGATGCTGCACACAGTCACTGTAGCAGCTGGGAATAGCCTGTGCTACCAATCTCTACAATACACTCACGTATTCCCATAAACACACAAGTGATGCCTTCCTAATAAATACTTGACAGCAATATTTAATCACGCATGCAAGACAGCATTTTTCACCTAGCACCCACACCTACTGTAGCTGTAGATACACCACAGAGCTGTAGATAAGGAGCAAAAACTATTCTTCTACAGAAAACAATTCCCATTAAACAGGTAATCCCAAGGACATCACCTGCCAACTCTGGCACCTTTCCCAAGAGCAGAGCTCTGATTAGCATTGTCACTAGCAAGTTTTTGCTGCTTACTACTGCACCAAGCTCAGTGACAGGGCATTGAACTAAGACCCAATCACTACAACACCAGACCTCTTTCACCTTCAGATCTCTCCTCAAATGCAGAGATTTTTTTCTGACCTGACAGCAATTCTGTGATCCCTGTAGATCATTCACAGCTCTTAACTCCTGCAAAGCATAACCTTTTCACAACACCAGCCCCATGCCACATCAAACAAAACACTACTAATATTTAGTTATTTACCTTGCTTTCTTTAGTAGAAAACTCAGAGGAGTTGGAGATTTTCATAGATTTTGACCGATGGGACTGCCGCCAGAGAGATTCTTCTCGGGAGTATTTCACCGAACCTGTGGCTCTCACCCGGACTTTGCTGGTGCTCTGAACACTGTTAACTCCAATCATTTCCAATAGTGAGTGTATGGGATAAGAAAGAAGAAAGCTAGTGGAACTTCCCAATCCCCTGCAGAGGAACTGGAAAAGGTTATGTCTGGAGAGCCCAGGCTCAAGCAATCAGTGTTTGCTTAAAGCACACTAGGCTGTTTTCTCCAGCATCTTCAGGCACACTGTTTGGAGCCAGCCTGATTGTTCCAGGCATTGCTCACGTCACTGGACAAGGGAAAAAAAAAGAAAAAGAAAAAGAAGAGGCTGATAGAAACTCCTCCCCTGCTCTGCTCCGCTCCCCTTTCCAGCATCAACTCCCCCTTCATACACACACCAACAGTGAGAGGGAGAGAGGTGGAGAGAAGGATGCTGGAACAAATGCCAGCAGATCAAGCAATATATTCATTTTCAGTTCACGCGGCCACACTTCCCTGCCTGCAACAGCCTGCCATGCTCATTACTGACTGCAATAACAAAGAACCCTGTAAAAAGAGTCTTCAATCACCTGCCAGTCACAGGCTTCTGGATGTGAGAAATACTGATGGATTCCCAAAGCACTGGAGAAACTAGTGAAAACCCAGAGCACCACAATGAAGTACTGGCAAGCCCCAGAGAGATGCATCAGCAAATTTCCACAACTCTAAGTGTCTGCACACATTAACCAGAGTCCTCGGGTTGCCTTCCCAGGGTGCAAGTGAGACTAAGATCACTTTCACGCTCTAAAAGGGGCTTAGGGGAAAACAGACGATTTTCCCAAGGTAATCAGTGCAAACCAGCGGCAGAGCTCTGAACAAGCAGCTAGGAACTCATGTGCCTACCCAGCAGCCAGGAGAGCTGTAGCCGTACCCCTCCACAAGCAAACTGCATGCTCCAGTGGCTGACCCCCCAAGTGATGCAGGTCCTGACTGGCATCCTCCTCCTCCCTTGTGGGAAATCCATACAGCCTAGTGATGGGAGGGCCACTGCCACGCTCCACAAATGCCGGAGGCACCACTCCAACCCACACAAGCCTGCCTCCAGAGGCCAGGTAGGATCTTGGTGCCTGGAGCCACTCTCCCCCAAGCAGGGGGCAAGGGGAGGCTGATGCCAATAGGAGCTGGTACTCAGGGGTGAATGTGCTATATATGGGAAAAGAGAGATGTACCTCAATGTTGCAAAAGCACCATCATTTCTGGCTCCTGGAGACCCAGAGCGCAGCAGACTGTGCATTGCCATGGCAACATGCTCTGATGTGAGAGAGAGAGAGAGAGAGAGAGATTGCTCTATTCTGCTCAGCACAGGATCGTGACAGCTGCCAACACAAACTGGGCAGGTGGACCAGCTTGTGTGAGCAGCACAGCAAAAGTGGACAATGGGGACATTGTCCCAAACCCAGAAACAGCAAACAACTTGTGCAGAGGCAGCACGAGTTGCTGGAAGACTCTGCAGCACAGGGACCTCACTGCAGGCTAACACCAGATTTAGCAACTTGCCCCATGCCACCACATCACCAGGCAGGGCAAGGACAGCAGCACTGGTGCTGGGGTCTGGGAGGACACAACAGCCTCTCATCCCACTCACACCATGACACACAGCAAGCCCGTCTGTGCATGCAGACAACGTGCTGCACGGACATGCTGAGGTGAATGTTCCGTGCTGAGACACATCAGGCAGCCAAAAGCTGGGTGAAGAGGCTCCAGTCTCCATTCACATCAGAATCACACTCTGTGTCTGCCGAGCCACACTAAGGCAAAGTGAGAGTTTGCTCACCCTGTGTCATGTGCAACAGCACCCGTAGGTAGATAAGATGCAAATGAAATGAGTGGACTTTTCTCCTGGTTACAGTCTCTTGCAATCAGGGATTTACATCCTTACCAGGTAAATTGCTAGACAGGTGCATTTTGGCTCATAAAAGATGCTGCTGTCTGCCCAGCATGCAGCAGCCTTTCTAACAGCATTAATCCTTTGCTCTTGTTGCCCTCAAGGATGCTACAGGTTCTTCACAGAGACTGCAAGAGGCATGGACCATGTTGAGGGTCAACTGTCAGTGGAACAGGGAACAGGTACCCTAATTATGAATACAAAAACTGTCCCTGGGGTGGGAAAGTTCAGACTCCTCACAGATTCTGCCTCTGTCCTGCTTGAGGCACAGATTTCTTCCCTCCTGGCCAACAAGCAAAATACATTTTCATTTCCACAAGCATTTCCACAAGTCAGCATTTCCAGCAAGCCCATCCCAACCTCACACATTAAGATCAAATCCCAAACGTGCTCCAGCCTTTTTTACACAAACCTGTCATTGCTGGAGGGTAACTGAAAGAAACCTTTTTGTCTGGCAACAAGCATGCTTTAAGTTACTTCCACCACATCCCAAAAAAGGTTTTATGTTACTTAACCCATGTGAAATTATCCATTGCTAGTGGAAGAGCTTTTCAAAGAAAATTTCTTCTTAGAGGAAATTTGCACTGCAGTCAAACCGCTCCAGATGAGCTAAGCAGCAGGTCCTGACAGGTGCTACGTAAATGGCCACAAATCATTCTCTATCCTAGCAGCCCCCTGCCTAGCAGATTATTCTTGCTCTCAGATTTATAAGGCCAACTCCCCAAGCACCCTCAACAGATCTGAAATAATTATATTCCCTAAATATCACACACAGACCTAGACCAGTGTCAATTACGCAGAGCAATTTTATTATTAAACACAAGCTAGACTGAATCACAGCAATATTTCTCTTCTGTAGCCCACAGCACAGCACCATCACTGCAATCTAATTGCAGCAGTTCACCTAGTATTCTCTAGCTGAAGTTAGCAGATCCTCAGGTAGGACAGGAACCTTACTTCACAAAGGAACAAGTGTGTTTCTGCAGCAGTCCAAAACTCCAAGGATGACAGGATGTTCTTTCTTCCTTTTTTGAATCAAGTAAGAAAAACATTTCGCAGCTCACACTCTCCCAAAGAGAGAGCTTCCTGAGATTAAGCATTTGAAGCCTTAAATGTCTTCAGGTTGGGGGTTCAGTTTAGATTTCACCAGTGTCCCTGATTTTCATCTTCAAGTGATGATACAATCTTGTACTCCCGACTGAGCCAGTATTCCGTGTACACACTGACTGTATTCTGGGGAAAGACCATTCTTCGGCATTAGAGAAGAACCACCATTTTAGAAATTAGCATGCACACAGGATTGATTTATGTCTGTAACTGAGCAACAGGAACTTCTGAAGGAGAAGTGGGTTGCTAACATAAATAGAGGCATAGAAGGGATGTTTTTAAAGAGGGGCTGAAATAGCTGTGCAGTAGCAGAAAAATCAAAGCTGACCACACCCAGGGGACCCTCCAGGTGTGTCAAGAATTCACGATCTTCCTCTAGTTCAGAAGTCAGCAAAAAGGTGGTAGATAAAGGGCAGAATGTAGATATTCATTCAGTCGGGGATGCCACTGCAGTGACCAAAAGCATTATGACCCTATCTATGGACCTTCTCTTTCAGTTCTAAGGAACAAACCATAAACCAGCAGGAAAATTTAAAACTTTGCATCAAAACAGATGCAGGAACAGAAAACCAGTCTCTGTTATTCCTTCTATCTCATCCTTTTAAAGACACACAAAAGCTCTTCACCTGTCATAGGCACTCTGTCAGACTCCATCACCCATAGAGGAAATGGGCAGCTATTCCAGCTTACCCTGAAACAAGCTCCTTCCCATCTGTTCTTCCCACCAGACAAGTTTCCCTGGGAGGCAAAACATACTCAGTCCTTGCTTGGTCCTCCTAATGTCAATCAGCGAATCAACAACACAAGAAGAAAAATGGCAGAATTCAAAGTAAAATTCAATATTGGCTTTTGAGGTACAAACCTAAGGACCACATTACTGTATCTGAAGAACTCCAGTGTCCTCAAGCAAAGTCAAAGGAGTCCATTAGCATCATTTAAGACTGATATCAATGACAAAAATACAAACAACAAAAGCTGACAAAATACATGAACACACACATATCAATTACTTAAAATATACCCTCAAAAGCCAGTAACATATTTGTGTAGCAAAAGAAAGGTAGAACTATTTAATGCTGCCATTAAATACTGTTTGTCAAATGTAAACAACATTCTTCCTTCATCTTTTTTTTTCTTCTCAAATGGAAAGGGAGGGGAGTTAATTCTGACTGATAAGCTACTCATACACGATGGCTACAGAACTAGAACTTAAAACTGATCAACAGTAACATTTCTGTAATATTAAGATAATGATTTGTGAAGTCTGCTGACTAAGGGGAGCTGACAATCAAGTTTTAAATTAAATGTCTTCAACTGTCATCCCTGTGAACAGCAGAAATACTAGAAAAAACACTTGCATAAGCAACCAGGTCAACAGGAATCCTAGCAGGGTAACATCTGGAATGGCAGGAGAATAATGGATGATCACACGACTCTTTATGTTTTATGTTACATGAGAAGCAGGCTAAAAGCACATTCACAGCCAGCAGGCTCATGGTCACAGAACAAATCTTTAGAACTGACTTTTTACATCAATAAGCCCCTAGAAGTGAGTAGAGCGACCATGGCTGGTGGAAGATCAAGTCAATCCTGGTATCACTGTACCCCTCTGGGATCTACTGAGCCAAAAGAAACCACTCCTAAGATAAGTGCCCTGCTGAGAACAATAGGAGACCACAGGTTTAATGAAAACAAGTTGTTTGATAACAAGAGGGATGCAAAGAAATCATGCATCCTGTTATCCTGCTTAGCATTGCAAGTGAAGAGAAGCCTTTAGCCATCTTCATGTTCCTTGCAGCAGATCTGAAAACAGCTGTTTCACAGACTAGCTGTTGAACTTCCTGGCAAAGCACTATAGTATCCAAGGGGAAAACTTTCTCTTCTTGAATTCCTCCATTTAGGAACTAGCATCTTCTGTCAACAGAGCTGACAGAAATTAAGTGAGCCATATAGTAGGCACCAACTAAGACAGACCACCAAGCACCTTAAGTTAAAGCTGCCAAATGTAGCTACAGAAAACAGCAGTACCAAACCCCTAAAATTGTGCATATCTGTGACAGAAACCCACAGGAAAGTGATTCAAGAACTGATGCAAAGCCTACTAACTAGCTGAGATCAGCTGCAAACAACCTCTGCCTCTGTCTCTGCAGTGAGCATGCTTAGAGTCAACACCACCGAAATAAACCCCTCATCACTCCCCCAGAGATTGGCACTAAAAAAAAAAAAGAAAAGAAAACTAACCATCCTCCAAGGCTTCTCTCCATCTTGGACAGCAAACAACAAAAAGAAAAAGGGGAAAACAAAGGAGAGGACAAGGAAGTCGAGAGGAAAGGCAGGCGGGGAAGGAAGGAAGAGGGCAAAAAGTAAGGGGACAAAAAGAAAGACGGGGGAAGAAGAGGGAGAAGAGGGAGAAGAGAGGAGGAGGAAAGGAATTGAGATCACTCTGAGATCCACACAGGTTTCAAGTGGGTGTCACCTGTGCCTGTGGGCATTGTACTATGTGGGTATGCCCACTATGGAAGTGGGAAAAATAAGCATAGCCTTTGGCACCCCTTTCCCCCATAAATGCACCTACCTATGGAGTCATGTCAGCTACCTTGCACCAAAAGCAGGTGAAATCCCTCCTACCTCTCATGATGCCTTCGAGAACCCATCTGTCAACAGGACAGAAAACTGCTGCCTTGGATTTCATCCATATTTGTACCAGGATCTCGTGAATACTTAATCATACAAGAAAGCATGATCTCAAAAGGAAACTAAACATTCCATTTAACAACACAGGAAAGGAGAAAAAAAAAATTCAAAATTTAAGGAGCAGCCTAACACTCTTGTTTGAAAGGAAACAGTGTAACTGGGTCAGAGAGAGACTAGTCCCATGTTATTTGAAAAGTGTGGTAACAAACAGAAGGCAGGAATACCAAAGATTTATACAGCAATAATCCTAAAGCTGGAAGGAATGTTCTCTCTTCTTTTTTTTTCTTTTTTTTTTTTTTTTAAATATGGTATAAATTATATTCCTACTCCTCCTTCCCCCGAGATGCAGCACAGAACTTAAATTTCAAGCAGATCAGTGGGTGGAA
The DNA here is from genome assembly GCA_013400975.1 of Atrichornis clamosus. Classification (NCBI taxonomy): domain Eukaryota; kingdom Metazoa; phylum Chordata; class Aves; order Passeriformes; family Menuridae; genus Atrichornis; species Atrichornis clamosus. The sequence goes on from WBMZ01010366.1 coordinate 137,152, forward strand.
GATCAAAGAATGTTTTTCAGAATTTGTTTTCTACCTACATGGAGGTGGGAGTAATATGTCATAAGGACCAAAATGTATGTGTGACATTGTATTAGAGATTTCCCAGCCTGAAAAGAGCCCAAAATTCCTCTTTTAAAGTGGCAGAGTGCATAATTCCTGGAGACTACCAGTCTGTATCCTCCACACTGACAGCTGACATTCATCCTTGGGAGCTGCTATGCATTTCAGTTAAGTGGGAGACAAGTGACAGCCTTGGCTATCTGACAGGCTGGAGAAGCTGAACATCAAGTAATTCCCTTGTCTGATCAACCTGGACAAGACACTATAGAGAGCTTGCCTCCACAGATGAAAATTAACCCCCCAAATGTTCATTATGAGCCTGGTATTGAGCCACATAATTGCAGCCAGTAGTAATGGAAATTCTTAGCTGACTCTGCTTGGGTTTCACTCCTTGCTGACACAAAAGCCTGGTAGCCTAGGTGAGATCTTTTGAATAACAATTGAAAAGTAAAGAGACGAAGGCCTGAAGGAGAAAAAATAATTCAGAGAAATGTAGATTGTCGAAGAAGAAACAAGTCCACCCTGAAATCCAGGTCCAGTCTGCTTCCTAGTAAAATATGCAATCCCTAGTACTATGCCATACTATGCAGAGCAATCCTTATTCCTGGATCATCTTCACAAAACTTTAAGTTTTAAGGCTTGTTTAAAGTTCTGCTTTCCCTGCTCAGAGACACAGTTGGTATTAGGCTTCTCCTAATATGAGGCTTTCTTCAACACATCTGGGTCTATTTGACTTAAGAAAAAATATATAGATTACAGATTTTTCTTTTTACATGCACTTAAGTAAGTTCCTGGAACACAAAAAGAAAATACATTCGCATTTCAACAGGGCAAGAAGGTGTCAGGATCTCTGCAATTCAAGGGACACAAAGCAATACACACACCATCACACCCTGGTCCAAATCAGTTTTGCACAGGCATGCTTTAAGTAGTCATTACTCTTGAATAGGACAAATGACAACACCCAAAAAGGTGCCAGCTGAAGGAAGCAGAGGTTATCACAGCAGGAAGGTTCTCAGCAAGGATGGAGAGGAGTGAAGACAAGCCGGGAGTTCCCTCCAGTCACTATGGAACTGTGGCTCCTTGGAGAGTAAAAGGAAAGTATGCTTTCACAAACAACTGTTTAACACAAGGATTAATGATTTCATCCTGCATGCCTGACTTTTATACTGCCAGATTAGACTCTGTTGTCTCCTAGCAGCTGAAAGGGGCCTACAGTAACAGATCTTCCATTCCACTCAGATAAGAAATGACCCAGAAATACTATTTCCAACAGAAATATTTTAAAGAGGAAAAACTTCATTTTGGGGAAGAAACAAGAAGGCAGAATTCTGTCTTATTCAGCAGAGCAAAGACACCTGGTACCCTCCACCTCCCTCCTCTGCCCACTGCTGCAGGGTGTTACAGTAGTCAGTGCTGTCCTCCTGGGGCCATTCTGGCATGCTGTCACATGCTCTCGTCTCCCCAGCTTCATCAGGCTTCCTGGGAAGCTGGGAATTTCTCACCAAGCAGCCACGAAATGGATGAAGTGCAGAGACTGCTGATGAGAGCAATTAGGGTGTACAAAGCAGCCCAACTAGTTTGAGTTCCTCTGTGTAAAGTGGGGACTGAGGGTGTGCAGGGGGGAGTTAGCCACCTGATGCTCATTCTCTTCTCGTCGCTAAATACCTGAAGTGACTGGAATGGATGAAGTAAGATGCCAGTAATTCTCTTTAAATTGAGTGTTTGCTTGGAGGGATTTCAAAGGGAATTAAAAAAGGAGAGAGATAGAGGAGGCAGTAAGACAGTGGCAAAAAAACCCCCTTAATTAAAGTGCAGGGAACTGACAGCAACATGAGATAAACCCTACTTTGCAGCTTCTATAGGAAATTGCATATTGCAGGAATCCTGATCAAGAATTCAGATTGTTTAGGAAATTAAGGAGGACTGGTCCTTCAGACGAGTTCAGCAGCAGCAACTCCAAGTTAATATGGTCACTTCATTACAGTGCTTTTGCAGGAGATAAGGCCTACCCAAAAAACAACATTTGAAAAAAAGCAGATCTTGTATTCAGGATTGGCATCTTATCTCCATCAGCAGCCCCTGACAGGATGACTCAAGCCAAGTCCCTGTAGAGCATCCCAGGTCCCTGAGCACAAATGAGGTTCCCAGAAAGTAGAGTGGGTTGGAGAAGAGCCACCACCTCCTACCAAATGACACACAGCCAGGTACGACCTCCTCGTACCCTCGTACCCCCATATCATGGGCAGCACAGCCACCACTCGGCCCATGTCAGAGGCTGGGTGATGCCCCTGATTCCAAGAATGAGGTGTCTTGGACACTGTAAATGCAGAGGACATTTAGTTATGCAGGACAGGAGGTACTTTGCACACAGCCTAACAACAGAGTACCCCTCCCAGAACACTGCCTAACAAAGCAGGGATCCATTCCTCAGAGGTGCCTCCTCGCAGGCTCTCTGTGGACCACAGAATACATTTTCTCTCCTTACATATCAAAGGTGCTGTTGGTGCCCCCCGGCTGGAGTGGACTCCCATACACCTTGTCTCAAGGTGACATGAGGAAAACCCAGTGGCCAGCACAGTATCAACACTTTATTTTTGGGGACCACACTGCCTGCAGGAATTGAAGCCAGCATGTAAGGCCAAAATTAAGCTGCTCTTTCCAAGCCAATCTCCTTCTCATTCCAGAAAACCTTGTGAAGACCAGCTTTGATGAAGGATATGGTCACACAATACAATTCCCTAGCACATCATTGTGAAGATGGTATCACTGCAGCAGATTAAACCTGGTGTGAGCACCTGAGAAAGAAACCACTCCTATGCTGTAGTCATGAGGTTCTTGACATTGACAAAATGTCAGACTGATTTTGTTTTCTTTCCAAGGAGGGGGATCCTAGCCATGGCTTCCCTTTCTACATATATATAGTGAATACACAAATACTACAAGCAGACCTCATGGGAAGAAGTGCACTTTTAATCACAGCTTGGTATATTTGTCTTTATGGGTCCCAACTTTAAAAGCAATCTCAGCTCTGACTAAAGGAGTGAGTAAAAAGAAAAGGCAATGAATCTTTGTGCAGAAAGGTGTACAAAAGCAAAACTCTTTTCAATGTTAAATGAACAGACAGCAAGACACAAGCTGAGCAAGATCATATTAGCATTTCTCATTTCTACTTTCAAGCCAAAGTGAAGTATTTGTTCTCACAGCACAATTAGTGACACACCGAGAACCAGGTCATGAAGTCCTTGCGGTTTTTAACAAAAGTGTTCTCATTGTTGGAAATAACTTAATAAACACTGAGATATAGATCCCTCACAGACGTGGAAAGAAAGGCACAACTGGATCTAACATCCCAAGTTTTCTGAGGCTGATCACACAGAAGTGTGACCCTCCTCATGTGTTGATGTCTGCCCCTTGATGGGCTATTTTCCTATCCAGGCAAAACACTCAGGGCCACATTCTGCACTCAGCAGCACTAAGGCTGAAGGGACTGACTGGAGGCAATGTTTGATTGATGCCTGTCAGTCACTGACCCAGACAGCTCAAGCAGCATTTGCACCCTTGACTCTGTGAACTGGATCCACGGTAAACGCTGCACAGAGCTTCGCAAGCCCTGGATGAATAGTCCCCTCCATCACTGCTCAGCTTTGCTCCGGGGCTCAGCAGAGCTGCAGAGCTTCACACTGGGGTGCAGCAGGGCCCTGAGCAGAACACAGAGTGACTGCAGAGGCAGAAAAGCCCACCTGCTTCGCCACAGGTCTGCATCAGTCACCAGTGGGTGCTCAGGACCTCACTCCCACAGGGGCACACTGCCACCCTGTGGAAACAGCTCTTCCTCTCCCAGGCAGATGGACAAGGATGCAGGGAGAAGGCTTGCAGCCTCACTGATGTTCAATGGCTACACTGCTAATGCAGCACCAAGCCGTACGCACTTTGGTGCTGTGCTGAAGCAGGGCTCTGTGAATTTAATTTATTGAGACTAATGCAAAATTAATTTCTGCTAAGTCTTTGTAATTGCACATTTAGTGGCAGTGTGGTGTTGCCTTCTTGAGTAACGAAACAGGAGCTGGAGGCAGTTTTTATGAAGGTGGGGAAAAGCAAAAGCATTATTTCGAAAGCTCTCCGAAACAAACAGGGGGGAAGTGGTAGTCTTTCACCCCCCAGCCCAGAACAAAACCCAGTGTACAAAAAGAAGGTTTTTTGGGTAAGGGGTAAGAGTGTGGGTAAGAAGAAAAGTAAAAGATGAAAAGCTCAAAAGTGAAAAAGGGGGGTCTCTCTATGCAACAGCTCTATCCATTCTGTTCTAACAAATTAACATAGTTTACAAAGATTCTCCAATTAAGGCACAGAATTAAACGTTTGTCTTTCAGTCGTCACTCTGTGATAACATGTTCTAACATGTTCTCAACTCTGGAATGCTACAGAGATACGTATCTCTATTTTGTCTAGGATATAAGGTATTACTAATCATGGTTACAGTGAAAAAGCTCAGGAATTCTAACCTAGACCAGGCAAAAAGCAAAAACCCCCTCAGCATCAGCAGCTGCTGTGAATACAGGAGCACAATTACTGCTACTCACTCCACTCCCCTCCACTGAAAAACTAAAAAGCAGGGGTCAGTTCATCAAATCTTCAGACAAGACAGATGAGAAACCAAGGCTGGGAGCCACCTCTGTCCTCAAGACAACAAGGCAGCCCACAGAAAAGGACAGAAAGCCTCAAGCAAAGAGGGACACCAACACCAAACTTCTTCCATCTGTATGCATCCAAAAAATCCTGAGCTTTGGTCTTTGCTTTCAGTGAAGAGTCAGACATCCTTAGCATTAGCAGGTGAGCACTATACACCAAGCTACAGCCCTAACTGCATAATTCTGTCAGCAGGAAAACAAACAACAGGTGAGCACCAGTGGAAGTCTATCATCAGTACACTCAGAAGGTTACTTAAATACAATCTGGAGATCTATTTATTCAGTAAGGGCTGCAATTAGCCGGCAAATTAATCTCAACACATCCCTCTATGGCAAATGGAATTCCTTGGGGGAAAAAATTTAAGTGTTGCTGCTGACAGAAGAATACTCTGTATACGGATTAAAAAATTAAAGACATTAAACCTAAAATAAAGGGGGGTTGAGCTTGTATTCCCAACTGCTTAGTAAAAGCTGAGGCATGAGGCCCCAACAAAAAGCTCCCTGAAGAGGCTGGAGAAAATGAAGAAATTACCAATACTAGCAAACAAAGTCTGCTGCTTTTAACTATGCAGGTACATCTCTATTTCACAATGGGTCTGACACAACACCTGCAGAAGAGATAGCAACTCATTTGATTTATTTCAATAGGCATTGGGTCAGCTCACAGATGCAGCAGCCTCTTATTTCCACACACACACACACACACCAAAAAAAAAAGAAAAAAAAGAGAACTCTAGTGTACGCGCACCTGTCTTCGTTCAAACAAACTGCAGTTTCATGCCAGCAATCAGACAAAAAAGAAGTGAAACATTCTCATTATTATTGACAATGAAATAAGATTTGTCCTGCTCAGCCTCTTTCCCTTTTCTTCAGACTTAACTCCTGGCACAAACTTAATGAGCAATACCCAAAGCAATGCAGCCTGTGCCAGACAGCACATTATAATCTGAAATTACATCTCCAGCTCTAATGTGAATACCCCAAAGCACCTTTGATGAAAAAACACATACGCCTTCCAGACTGTACACAGAGATCAGTCTTAGCCCTTACATATTCACAGTCAGAGCCAACTGGCTGCTCCTGTCCGCTGTAAGCAGGAGACAGCATTCTGGGTTGGCATAACCACATGAGCTTACAAGGCACACAGCTCTGGAGCAAGACCCATTACAGCTCAATCTTGCCCCTCTGTGCTGCAGAGACTCTCCTTCACTATCAAGTGAAGGCAAGAGGGAAAACGACAGAATAAACACTGTATATATTATGTACGTTCTGGGAGGAGAAACGTGCCCATCACTTGTCATGTTTGGCAATTAACATTCTGAAAATGCAAGATGGGTGTTCTGTTTTGAACCATTTCTCAGTAAAAATGAATCCCACATTCTGCAGTTAATTCCTTACCTTCAACAGTCCTCTCGGGAAGTCTTTGCCATCATTCATCCCCTGGAGGTTAGCAACGAACTCCTGGCATGTCATCTTTTTCCCAATATTCTGGAAGGGATGTCAGAGAAACACAGAATCATATTCCTGCTGATTTCCAAAATGATAGGAATGAGCAACATCAGGTTAAATGCATCTTCCTGCTCTCCTTTAAGCCCAAGGTAGGCAGCACTAAGAAAGCACTCACGAGATTACTCATAGACGAGCATCCTTGTATGCACATAGCTAGGAAAGGGAAGGTGCTTTTGCACCCAAAGCCCCACACATATATCCGAAAAGAAAAACAGCTTAATACTGGGGGTAATTAAGTGGGCATTGATGAAGCTCTCTGGTATCTGCATGGTGCCTTACGTCCCCATGTCTCCAGAGGCTCTATCAGTCTCTGATGGAAAAGCTCTACTTGAATCTTCTGTGGGGCACAAGGAAACAGCTGACTGAGACTTTCCAGACCTTTGTTTTAGGATTTTCAATGCTCCTTTCCAGTGACAACAGCCCTGAGTTGGAGTGCAATGCCCAGGAGTGGCCATTACCTCTTCTGCATCACAAGCTGAGGCTGCCTTGACACTTTCATAGGCTTGCTCTCTTTTCGTTCTTCTTGTCTAATTCTCAGACTGAAAGTTGCTCAAATAAGCCACAAATGGGAAAGAAACAGTTACATTCATGTAGCATCCAAACTCCATATAGAGGCTTGAGGCTGCCCTAAACTGCTCTTGAATCCCAGTCTCCATCACCCCTCAGAGAAAGGAGTATCTGATCCTGGAAGTCCCATGCTTAGCATGGGGGAAGCCTTGTGAGTGGGCAGCAATTACAACACTGCACTGATGAAAAAGGAGACCAAAGACATCTGAGGAAAGGAAAGCAGCCTGAGATGAGCTGTGAAACATGGTAAAGGCAGAGGGAAATCAGGGCCCTGTGAAGATCATGGTATCTTTGAAGATGGCACCACTGCCAGTCAGTATAAGGGGGTGAAGATGAGTTTTCCACTGTCAGGGCATGCTTTCTCTGCAGAAGTACAGCAGAAGAGCTGTGGGTGAAGACAGCGTCTAGGGCTAGGAGTGGGAGCCCGAATTAACACAGGACTGGAGCCCAAAGCAAGGCACCAGTTGGTAATAGAGGTCACTCAATGTTAGAGTTTCATGATAGCTTGGAACACACATCCTCTACTTCCCTTCCATAATGTATGATCAGAGAGAGATGGAAAACCACCAAATCTTGACCATCAGCCTCACCTAGACAGAAAGAAAGATGCCATAGCCTGTGGCCAGCACAAACCTGCAGAAAGAAGGCAAGCAATGACACTGGAACAATGCACAGCTTCCCACAACAAGAACGCAGCTGACAACACAGACTGGCTGTAACCCTGGCTCTCTGGTTGCTAAGCTTGCAGAACTAAGCTCTTAACTGCAGCCTTTAGGTGCAGGCTGGAGCTGGTCTAGTAGACTTGCAAATGCTTTCCTTTCTCCCTGCAACTTCAGCCTGCTTGTCTTTGTTTCCTCCATGCAGCAGTTTACAGTTTCCCGACGGTCACCAACACCAACAGCAATGTGGCATTGCAGACAAATGGCTGTTTTGCTCCAGGATCAAAGCTAACATCTCCATACAGTGCAACAGAGGTTCCAGAAGATGTGGCTGGAGGTCTAGAGATATCTCAATATTCTCTAACACCAGTCTAGGTGATCACCTCTGTGCAGAGGAGCAAGCATGCATCTCCAAGACACAGTTAGCAAAAATGGTTTAGCTACAAAGAGAACAAAATGTGGCAAGACAGGGAAAATAAAGCGCATAAGAGTTTGTCTACAAGGGTTAAAGGGAAGTGTGAACTGAAGGCAGAGCAGCTGCATTACAGCCCTACAAGCAGTGAAGCTTCTTGTGATAAAGAAGTGTCTGCACTTATTATGAGTATGTCAGTAACAAACGGAGCTCAGTGTAGACAAGCTCCATGACTCATTTGCTTCCTGTTCTAGCAGAATCCTGGTAAGGATGGAGCAAAGCATTATCTTTGTTAGGAAACAGGCAATTAGGCATATCTGCAGGGGCTGCATTCCAAGTCAAAAATGCCAAACTTACCACCTATTTGGAAAAAGGCAAAGCAATAAGAGGAAGACCAAAATTACAGGAAATCAGAGGGATTGAAGGGAACACAACGACACACACATGGATACAACACAAGCAGGAGTTGGGCAAATACTACGGCTGTGTACACATAACAACACGTTATCAGCTGCATTGGGATAAGCCACCAGAGTTACACGCTGCAACAACCAGAGTCATCCAGGCCTCAGCTGCAAATCAGCAGCAGCAGTGATGGGTCAGAGCCAGATCGTTTACTCCAGTACCTACTAAAGACAACAGGGTCCACTAAAGCATCGCAGGGAGCAATGGGAACGCTTGTCAGGCTGATGCATGACCATTTGGTCTCCCTCCCCGGACTGTGAGGGCAGGCAGGCTGGAAAGGAGGAACCCCAGGCTGCTCATCACTCTGGCGAGTGGGATATCTGCGCAGGAAGACTTAGGTGTGCTCAAGAGAAGTCACGTGTGCTAAGAGGCAAACTGGGGCACATTCCTGTACCCCCACTCCCCGCTCACTCGCACGTGTCACTGACACATCCTTCAGTCAGGGAAGGCAAAGCCGTCAGAGAAAAAAATGCTTCACAGCTCCCTTCCCCCTCCTGCTTCCACAATTTTCAGACAAAGGCATTCAATTAATGGGAGGTGGGCCTCAAAACTCCAAGTGATCTCACAAGTCTTGATTTTATTACCTGAACCCACAGGGGCTGAGCAGTCCTTGGAGACAGACCCAGGGTGAGACCATCTCCTGCTGCCCAACCCACCACCCTTGCTTACCTTTTTATAAGAGTTCCCAAGAGACATCCTCCTGGAAGAGCCTTTGCAAGTGCAGTGGAGGGCCAAAGGGAACACCGAGGGCAACCTGGCTGAAGCCACTTGCATGCTATCATGCCATGCCCACTTGTGTTTACCTGACTCCATCCTAACTTCAGGGCAGAGGAAGCTTCCCATCAGCATGGGAATACCTTGCATAGCAGGCATATTGCACCATGGGTGCTGAAATCCCTGTCCTAAGGCTGCTGGCACCCTACAGCAGTGTGACTAAGAGGACCCAAACCCAGAATACAGTTTTCCCCAGGCAGGCAGTGGGGAGAGGTGTGCAGTGCAGGAACACAGGGCTCCCACTCAGCATGCCCACATCCCCACTCTGCTCTCTTGGCACTGAGCACACCCATTATTTGTCTGTGCAGAACTCTGGTTCCACCAGAACTTCCTCTGCCAAATGGTTGCCCTGCGAACACCATCTTCCCTTTGTGACTTTCCAGAAACTCCTTCATCTCCCTTCTTTATTCTGCCTTCTCACATGTTTTCACATACTGTAAAGGAGAAGCCAATCCCAGGCACAGCTTGCTGGCCAGGGCCTGCTGCAGTAACTATGGAAGGACAGTAAGCACAGCAGAAAGACAGGGGACTGAGGACAGGGACAATCCTCACACCTCATGGCAAAGCCAGACACAATGCCAGCTTACACATGACTGACCAAAGCATGCTGGAAAGGCCTGTCCAGAACAACAACCTGGGAGTGCAGCTTTCTTGCTGTATTCTATCTGCAGGGGTTTTAGAAGACAGCCACCAGCACAGGGACTGCCAGAAGACCACCCCGTCCCAGCATGGTGTGGATAGGAGTCGTCTACAAAAAGCGTGCATACTCACATGGCCATGCAGGTCTGTGTTCAGCAGCATCATGGCACACGTGAGACAGTGAACCCCATCTGCAGAAAGAGACATAACCAGAGTCACAGGCAAACCCACAACTGGACCTTTAAGACGCTGAAACTGAGCCTCATAGCCTAATTGAGTCTGTTCCCTTTAGGAGAATCTGTTTTATCAAGAACTACACATAATTAAATAAATGAACATTGAGGTCATCACACAGCTGCCAAACCAGAACAGTCTTTCTTTCATCTTTTAGTAACTGTCAAAACTATCTTGTAGTACCCATGGAAGAGGGAAACTAGACAGGAAACGATGCTGTCACTCTTTGCTTGCTAATACCAATATCACAGTTGGAATCAACACCTTCTTCTTCATTTACTTCAGTGCAGAAATACAAAAGTGAAATACATCCATTCTTGTGTGCAGACTGGGTGCAGCAGGTATCCTGTTTTCCTCCCCCTCTGGCTCCCTTCTCATTCAGGGCTCAGTGAGACTGAATTTTGGAGAACTACAGTCAGCTACTTATGCTGCCTAAGCTCCATGCTGGGTAGAGAGCTCTCCAGGGGTTTCTATGGTGGTCCTGTGGCCAAAGCCCTGAGCAATGAGCCAGATTCACAGAACCACAGAATAGAGTAGGAGGGTGTGAGAGACTGAAGAAAATTATTATTGGCTCAAAACAACTGAAATGTGTGTGCAGGGCAGGCAGTTCTGTGGGAAATGGGACGCTGCACTGTTCCATACCCCATCCCTCCGGAACCTCTACTCCAGAATGGCCACCAGTCACTGGCACACTGGAAGCAATGCCCCACACTCTGCTTTGGAGCCCCAGTCAAGCCCCGGAGTGGCCAGGTGACTGGAAGCTCCCCCTGCGGGTCTTTGCCACAGGAGGCCAGAGTAGATTCCAAGACACATGTGGTTGTATCCCTATTGTTCTTGGATTTTATGGCAGCTGAGACCATGCTAGGATCCAGGGCAGTAGCTGTATCTTGCTTTTCTCTCTTTCTTTTTCTCTCTTTCCCTTCTTTTCTACACCTAATTTCCATTTATTGAAATATGGGTAATATAATGTTGAATGAATAAAGTTTGCTAAGTCATGCTCTGTGAAATGGTTTATTTTGATTGAATTGTTGTTTAAAATTTTACCAAATTCCTGATCTTTTAAGGTTTGCTAGTGAGGTTTGGTTTTGCACCTCCTGGGAACTTTTGTCAAGTTCTTCTTACTGTCCATCTCAGTGAAAAGTAGTACTTTAAGCCCTTTTTGAATAAACTTGCCAAGCAAGGACCAGGGCTCAACAGAAGGGACCCACAAGGATCATGGAGTCCTGGCCCTGCACAGGACACCCCAAGAATCACACCACATGCCTGAGAGTATGTCCAAACACTTCCTGAGCTCTGTCAGGCTTGGTGCTGTGAATGCTTCCCTGGGGAGCCTGTTCCAGTGCCCAACCACCCTCTGGGGAAAAACATTTTTCTAGTATCCAACCTAAACTTCCCCTGACACAACTTCTGACCAATCACTCAGGTCCACACCACAGAGAAGAGATCAGTGCCTGCTTCTCCTCTTCCCACCATGAGGAAGCCATAGACTGCAATGAGGTCTCCCCTCAGCCTCCTCTTCTCAGGCTCAGCACACGAAATGACCTTATTGCTCCTGGTATGGCTTCCCCTCTACACCCTACACCATCTTTGTATCCCTTTTCTGGATACTTTCTGATAGCTTTTTATCTTTCTTAAACTGTGGTGCCCAAAACTGCACACACTGCTAAGACCCTGGGTAAAATGTGCAGGATTCAAATGCTTACTCAAGGGCCAGAAGTCTCAGTTTTCCTCTTGCACCCTGGAGTAGAGCAAGGCTGCTACATTAACAGGCAAGGGATTATTTCAGACCAGACATGACACAGCTATTCTACCTGACTGCCTACAGTGTCTTGAAACAAGAAAGGCAATAGGCAGAGGACAGAGACAGCATAGGCACAGATCCTGTCTTACTGCTGACTCTTTCCCTCCCCAGCATGACAGACAGTAGAGCTGAACAGGTACAAAGTCGACAAACACCATCTCGCTGTAACAGGGGTAGGTCACAAAGAAGGAGTAAGGAAGTGTAGCAGTACTTCCAAGTGTAGCAGTTTTTCGTCACACTTAAGACTAAAGGTACAGCTTAACCTGATTGCTTTCTTTTCTGTCCTCCTCCTTCAGTGTGTGATCAGCGTGCGCTGCAATCACAGGGCCACATGGCTCTGCCAGCATGTCTGGCTGAACACAGCCGTTATGCCAGCAGACAGTTTGTCCTCTTCTGCAATCCAGTTTTCTCAGGTTTGATTTGTGTGCTTGTTTGTTGCCCTCATCCATCTCCAAAACTGAAAACACTGGCAAGGAGGGAGCACTCTGACTGATGTCAGCTAGTCAAGGTGAAACCATGCCAGGGTATGGATACAGCACCCAAAATTCACCCCCACAACTGGCAAGAACTGGCATGCCTGATGCCAATGGATGCAGACGCAAGCACTGAATGGAGCACAGAAAGTGAACTGGTTGTCTTCCACCTGACATGGGAGCTGTTCTGGTGCACTTGAGTGCAGCTAGAGTACAAGAATCCACACACACTGAAGTGAGCAAGACCAGAAGCTACAACTGAGGACATTCAAATCTGGAGGTGCTACAACTGAGGATTTACACTGAGAGGGCCTAAACACTTTTCCTGCTGGATATGAATACAGATTTTCCATCATTACATGTGAAGAATGTAGGGGGTTTCAGTGCTCCCCACAGACAGTCTCTACAGTGCAGCACAGCAACTACACAGCTTCAGTTTCCAGGCATACACCATATGTGCCATTGAAGGCAAGAATGAAGGAAGAGGGAGACAAGCAAGACCTTAGTATCAGAAACAAAGTTACCTTGAGAAGAAATGGTGTTTGGGTTGCACTGGTAGTATCTGCTGGAGAAGTGGATTAAAACTCTCTCTCGTTCCTGAGTTTCTCCAATAAGTGAAAAGGCCTTAAAGAAACTCCTAAAAGAGCAGGAGAGAAGAAAGTAAAATTAAAGTAATAAATCTTTTTTTGCGTCACACAGTGCAGAGAGCAAAACACACATCACAGCAAGAAGTACGTAAGTGCACATCAGACATTTGGTTGCAAGGAGCCTTTCCAGGAAAATGGGCTATCATTCCGTGTGCAGTTAACACCAACATTATAGTAAATGAAGGAAGATTTAAATTACCACTGGTCTCAGTCATGGAATACATAAAATAATAAGTAATTCCACCATTTGAAAGAGCTCTTCCTATTTTTAATATTTTTCTTTTTTTGGGGCAAGGAACTGGAACAGGTGGTGTCTATGCATTAGACAGACATCCAGGATGTTCTCTAACCTCTTCAAATTGCCCACCATTCCTGCACTTTTTAACTTCACAGTCATTAGTATTGCCCCCCAGATCAGAGAAGCTAATCCAGGTGGTGAAGTCAAGCAGGTGCACAGCACTCACAGCTAAGACCAAATGTGTGGTCCTTCTTCCAGAGGGTCACTTATCAGAGTGGACAGGATCACATCAGTCACCTTGCAGGGGGCTGTGTGACTACCCAACCTGCAGAATAGATCTGGGCAGGAGGGCAGAAGAGTCGCAACATCTCCACTGAGCTTCAGCAGCAGGAGGAGTAACCTGGCCCTCTGGAGTTCCTGCTCCTGACAGAGTGCAGGGCTGCTGCACACCTGGGCACACTCACTGCATATAGGAGCAAGCCTGAGCAGAGACGTGAGGAGGACACATCTTTCATTTTTATTCCAACACTTGACCACCCCTCCTCTTAACCACGTTGCTGTTCTTCCTGCTAGGAAAGTGCGTCTCACGGCCAAAGATGACCTTCTGCATTCATTTATCAGGATGCTTCTAAGAAAACTTGAAAACACAAACTTGTCGGATCTGAAGTAAGACAGCATATAGAATGAGTGTCTAACAGATAATTTTTAAATATCCCATGAGACTGAAGCTAACACTAGATCTGAGAGGCATGGAATATACTGCTGAAACACTCACATCTATCTAGTCTTGATGCATAAAATTTAATTTTTAATCTTTGATGTAAGGTCAGAGACAGGCTGTACTTGCCCATACAGAGTGTGATCTGCCTAGTAATAACTTAATTTCACATGTAATGTATTGCAAATAACCCAATTCACAAGTAGATGTAAGTGAGTCTTAACAGGTTTCACTGTCCTTCCTATCTTGTGCTCCTGTTCTGGTTCTGGCCAGGACAGGATTAATTTTTAATGTAAGGGCTGGTGTTACTTCTGATCC